>PGFW01062694.1:0-12865 GCA_003123925.1 Haematobia irritans | reverse complement strand
ATCTGGGAATCGGTTTATATGTGGAGCTTAATATAATTATGGACCGATAATGGACCAAATTTTTGCATGGTTTAGAGACCATATACTAACACAATGTACCTAAATTAGCTCCGGATCGGAATGAAATTTTCCTTCTCTTAGAGGCTCCGCAAGCCAAATCTGGGGCATCGGTTTTATAATGGGGCTATATATAAATTATGGACCGAGTGGACGCAATTTTTGCATGGTGTGTTAAGACCATATACTAAACACCAATTGTAACCTAATTTCAGCTGGATCGGATAAATTTTGCTCCTCTAAGAGGCTCCGGAGGTCTACAGAAATCTGGGATCGGTTTATATGGTGGGCTATTATATAATTATGGACCGATGTGGACCAATTTTTCGCAATGGTTGTTAAAGAACCATATAAAATAACATACCATGCAACCTAATTTCAGCTGGATCGGATGAAAATTTTGCCTCTCTTGAGGGTCTGCAAGCCAAAGTTACACTGGTTCGGTTTATATGGGGGCTATAGCTTAAATGTGGACCGATTATGGCCCATTTGCAATACCATCCGACCTACATCAATACAACTACTTGTGGCCAAGTTTCAACGACGATAGCTTGTTTCGTTTCAGGAAGTTAAGTGTGAATTTCAACAGACGGACGGACGACATGATCAGATCGACTCAGAATTTCAACCACGACCCAGAATATATATGCTTTATGGGGTCCTTAGAGGCAAATATTTGCGATTGTAACGGAATGAACAAAGTTAATATACCTTCATCGTATGGTGGGGGGTATAGAGAATACTAAGTAATTTGGACCAATTTTTTTTCGAAAAAGGTGACCTACATTTCTACACTGAAAAAAATATTTACACAAAGATTCGCTATACGTTTTTTTCGACAATTGGTCGGGAGGGGACTCTCCCTTGGCTGAAAAGAAATCCTATTTTATTTTTGATATTTACACGAACACAAAAAAGATATCACCAAAATATTTCCAATTACATCATTGATTGAAGTTGAATTTATTTTTTCAATTAATACATTAATTGATACAATTAACTTTTTAATCAAGATAGAAACAATAAGTTAAGTAAGCCAATGATTGAAAATTTATAATTCAAAAATTAACTTTTTGATAAAACTCAAAAGACCGAGTTAAAAAAGTGAAGGATGTTTTTTAATTTTTAATTAAAAATTTATTTCAAACAATCAATTATTTTAATCAGACTGAAAACACTTAGCCAGCTGAGAAAGTATTTGAAAATTGTAACGTTTTTATTAATTTTTTCAATTAAATAATTTTTAATTGTATCAATTAAAAAATTGATTGTAATTTGCTAATGAAACCAATTAATTTTTAATCAAGTATTTTTTAGTCCAAACTCAAAAAAAAAAAAACAATATTTCTGATTCAATCACGAAAATTAATTGATCCAATTATTTTTTCAACTGAAATGTCTTCAATCACGAAAATCAGTCCATTAGCAAATTTCTATGCTATTGTAATTGATTCAATTACAAATTTAATTTATGTTGATTGCAAAACTCAATTAATTTTTTAGTTAAATTTAAAAAGTTGATTTCTGAAATAAATTTTTAGTAGAAAATTAAAAACAATCCATCACTTTGTTAATTGACTTATGGTGTTTTCTTTTCTGAAAAAAGGGCTTTGCCTTCATTTTGTCTGTACAGAATGCGCATTTTTAAAATGTTACCAGCAACCTAAAAAAATGCTATAATTTCAGCGGGCAGAAAAGAATTCAAAGAAGGAAACAGGGCAATCGCAGCACTCTCGTTTGTAGGCAGTGCTGAAAATGCCCGTAATTTGCTTCTATGCGTGGCGCTATTTTCACAACAGAATGCGAAGCCTTTTCGCACTTTTGCCTGCTTTTTTTTAGAAAAGAACCTAAAAAGTAAATTTTCCGGGCAAAATGCAAAAAAAGTGCGCATTTTTTACAAGAAAAGAAAACGCCATTAGTCTTCCGAGTTTGATTAAAAATTTAATTGTATCAATTTTAATTTATTAATAGAATTTGATTGATACTACCGTTTTCGTGATGAAAGACATTTCCAATCAATAAAAATAATTAATTTCGTGATTGAATCAGAAAAAAAGTTTTTTGAGAAACGTTGGAGAAGTTTGAGTAAATGAATATCGGCTACGTGATTTTTTTTTTTGATATATTGATCGAAGAAGTTACACCTTCTTCCTGCCCGAGTTTTGACAATTCAAAGTTTTCGGAATATCTTTGAAACTTTTCCATTTAATTTGAAAGATTACTGGAAACGACAGAGAGAAGCACTTCCTTCTTTGCTGCCCATTTTTTTTGCAATTAAAACCATTCCGGATTTCGTGCTCCTTCTTATAGACTTTTTTAAGTAAAAAGCTTAAATTTAAATTTATTGGGACATTATAGTACTAGAGGATATTTCATTTTCTTGTTATATGTTCGGAAAGACATCTTCCCCTGCCCAGACATTTTAATCATATCATAATCAATAACCTGAAGATTAAGCAAATTTAAACTCATTTTTGGTTTTCATGAAATATAATATAGTTTGTTGAAAGTTGTTTTTGCGGCTCTTAAACAGACATTTTTTGCAATTTTGAATACCAAGTCTTTTCCTTATGACAAATAATTTTCTTGAATTTCAGAAATATTTATTTTTTTTATGAAAGCGGACTGCGTGACATCCTACGTTTTTTAAAAGAGGTTTAGTAAAAATTTCTCTAGAATTAACCAAGAATTTTTTTCCCTCGAGTGGGATCACGTTTTTTAAATAGACTTTAAATTTTGTTGAGTTTTTGCATTCTTCACTACGATACAAAACTTCATTTAAAATTAGGATATTTTTTCAAAACTTTATTGTTAAATGATGTTCTACTTGAACATATTAGCATAATTTCTGTTGGAAGGGACTTTTCAAACTGACGTTTCAAAGGACATTGAAGAACAAAACTAAAAATACGAATAATTTAAAATTTTGTTTCCTTAAAATTCAAATATGCAAACTTCAAAAATTTTAAAGAGCCACTGTGCCCTTAAAAGTATCCTTACTTCAATCTCCGCCTTCACAGAAAAAAAACACGAAAAATTTTTCCAAATTAACAATTTTTAATTGACTTTAAAAAAAAATTCTCAACTAAAAATTTAATTGAATCAACAAAATGTTTTATTGAAACAAAAATCAATCACAAAAATTAATAGTATCAATTTAATTTTTAATATACCCTTCAATTTAATTTTTTAATTGAATCTATCATTTCTGTGATTGAAGACATTTCAATTAAAAAATTAATTTGGGCATTCAATTAATTTCGTCGATAGAATCAGAATTTTTTTTTTTGTATTTCTTTGTTCGGAATCAATAGCAAAGTCGTTGGCTATAAAGATTAAAACCTTTGGAAACTATGCATGCTTTTTATACCTTGCGCCTTACTGTGGCAACAGCGGTATTAATAAGTTTAAGGCATATCTTTGGAAACACCCAGAAAGGTAACCACCGAGATAGACACATGGTGGTCTTTCGCAAAAATGCTCAGGGTGGGCTCCTGAGTCGATATAGCCATGTCCGTCTGCTATGTGAACACATTTTTCTAATCAAAGTCTATGTCGCAGTTTTAGTCCAATCGACTTCATATTTGGCACGAGTTCCTGTTTTGAGTCAGAATAGAACCCTATTGATTTTTTGGAAGAAATCGGTTTCAGATTTAGATATAGGCTCCCATATACTATATTTCGGCCGATATGGACTCTATATGGCCCCAGAAGCCAGAGTTTTACTCTAATTTTGCCTTAAATTTTGCACTCAAGAAGAACATATTAGTTACAATAGTCAAGCGTGGCCAAATCTTTTCATTTGAAATCGGTTCAGATTTAGATATAGCTCACATATATATCTTTCTGCCCGATATGGACTAATACGGCCCAGATGCCAGAGTTTTTACCCCAATCTTGGTTTGAAAATTTGCCACTAGAAGTACAATTAGTAGGTGTAGTCAACGTGTTGGCCAAATTGTATTTGGAAATCGAGTTCAGATTTCAGATATAGGCTTCCCATATATATCGGTTTCGTCCGCGATATTACATCATATAATCACAGTGGCCAATCTTTTACTCCGATTTAATTGAAATTTCGCCCAAAGGAGATTAGAATTTAAGGCATTGTAGCTATGCAAATTCGCCAAATTTTGGTTGAAATCGGTTCAGATTTATATATTATATCTGTCCATATATTAGCTTTTCGACCGATTTAGGCACTCATATGACCACATCATGCCAATCTTTACTCCGCATTTTAATTTGAAATTGCGCACAGGGAGTAGAATTTAGCATTGTAGCTATGCGTGCAACAATTTGGTTGATTGGAAATCGGTTTCAGACTTTTAGACATATACAGCTTCCTATATCTACCTTTCGCCGCATTCTACACTCATATGACCACAGAGGACTAATTTTGCTTCGATTTAGTTGAAAATTTTTGCAACAGGGAGTAGAGATTTAGCCATTGCTCAGCTATGCGACATTGTCAAATTTGGCTCTCACAATCAGTTCAGATTTAGATATTAGGCTCCCATATATTAGCTTTCGCCCGATTTACACTGATATGACCAGAGGCCAATTGTTTAACCCGATTTAATTGAAATTTTGCACAGTAGTAGAATTAGTCAGTAGTTAGGCTATGCCGTTGCCCAAATTTGTTGAATAAATCGGTTCAGATTTAAGATATATTGGGAGATATGTTTTTTCTGAATTTCGATCAAAATGGTGAAATTACCAACAGTTTTCCTTGAACAAATCGCCACTGCTTAGTCGGAAAGTTTGTAATAATGACTCTAATTTCCTAAAAACTTCTAATTTACAAATACTATCGAGCGATAAATCACTAAATAAACTTGTACGAAGTTCCTAAAAATTGCTTCAGTATTAAATTTTCCATATTTATACCCTTCACCACTCTGTGGTACAGGGTATCAAAAGTTTGTGCATTTGTATTGTACGCCAAGAAGAAGTAATCATAGAACCACACAATTTTAGTATTTACGGATCGGCCCTTAGAATTAATAATTCTGAGTCATTCAGCCGACTGTCCGTTCTTCTGGTCTTGTCTGTCTGTTGATGTACTTGTTTGTGTGCAAAGTACAGCTCTGCATGTTTTTAGTCCGATTGTCCTAAAATTTGGTATAGCGTTCCTGTTTCGGTCAAGGACGATCCACTATTGAATTTTAGCGAAAAAATCGGCTTACAAGATATTATAGATCAATTAAGCTGCATATATATTTTTTCATCGATCTGCGTCATAATTGGCGTGTATAATCAACCGATCTTGCCTCAAAATTCCGTTACATCCGAATATATTTATGAGTTCTCGAAACAACTTGCCAAAATAATCCTGGCCAATCGGGTTCGATTAGATATAGATCCATATATAGCTTTCTGCCCGATTTACACTATATGACCACAGAGGCCAAACTTTTTAACTACCGAATTTAGTTTGAACTGAAATTTTTGCACAGGGAGTAGACATTAGCATTAATTGCTATGTCGTGCTAAATTTTGGTTTGAAATCCGCGTTCAGATTTAGATAATAAGCTCCCATATATAAGCTTATCGCTCCGATTTTACACTGAATTCATCGACGCACAGTGAGGGCCCAATTTTAACTCCGATTTACATTGAAATTTTGCTCACAGTGAGCTAGAATTAGCATAGTAGCTATGCGGTTGCGAAAATTTGGTCTGAAATCGGTTTCAGATTATAGATATATCTCCGCATATAATTATTGTTTTTTTTCCGATTTCGACAAAAATGGTCAAAATACCAACAGTTTTCCTTGAAAAATGCGCACTGCTTAGTTACGAAAAAGTTGTAAAAATGACTCTAACATTTTTCCTAAGACTTCATAATTACAATATATCGAGCGGATAAAATCATAAATAAACTTTGCGACGAGTTTCCTTAAATTTGCTACAGATTTAAATTTTCCCATATTTTTGTTTTACTAAATTGTGTATCCACCCTAGTGCAGCAGCCAAACTTTAAATTTTGAAGTCCTATAGATTTTTTGTAAAATTCTAATCAAATTCTGTCCAAATCGAGTGATATTTAGAAAAAAAAATGTTATTTATTGTATTTTTTTGGGACAAAACCTTTATATATAGACACCCAACACATATGACGGATATGATATCGGTAGTCGAATATTTTTAGTACTCTACAAAGTGGTGCAGGTTTATGAATATAGTCGGCCCGCAACCGACTTTAGACTTTCCTTACCTTGTTTTTTTTACTAACATTGTGTCCACCCCAGTGCATTAGTGGACTTAAATTTGAGTCTATAGATTTTAGAAGTCTCATTCAAATTCTGTTCAGATCGAGTCGATATTAAATATGTATGTATTTGGGAAAAACCTTTATATATAGCCCCCAACCATATTGACGGAGAGTGATCAGGGTCTACTAATATAGTCGGCCTTCCGCCCGACTTGGTATATTTTCCTTTACTTGTTTTCAGTGTAGTTTAATTTCTTGAAAGGTACGTTTCTCGCATACATTTTGTACAGAAAACCATCTTTGACACACTATGAATGTCAAAAAGAATCATATAATCATTAAAATTATATAATTGCTCAAGAACATCGATGTTTTGGCTGACGTAGTTGATAAGCTGTACAATTCAGCAAATATTTAGGAACAATATATTACAATTTTGTTTTCGGAAACAATGGACCCCTTATTTGGATCGTCAGTAAATCATAGAACATTTTGGAGAAGTAAACCAAACTTCATGACATTAGACAAAAGTTTTATTCTACATTAAAATAGAATTCAGTTTAATCTTGTTTAAATACGCAACACTCATGGCAAATATTAAAGCTCTGAGTGAAGATTTGCAAAAATTCGCCATAGAAAATTTCAATGAAATTCCCGAAAAAATAACAGAATATTTAAAGAAATTTAAAAGAATGGATTCTAGAGCATGCATTCTTCGAAGCGTTATGGATGATTCAATTTCTCATATACAATTCCTTGCGTTACTTCCAAGATACAACTTTTTAGAACGAGCGGCCAAGCAAAAAACTGAAGATTTTTATATGCTATAAAAAACATTCCGTAAATTGGTTGGGGACAACGTGGATGTTAGATAATCTCCATATTTTCGATGAGAATACCAATTCTCGCGTAAATATTTTTCCAAAAAGTTCCAATATGGTTAAATTTATTGGAGATGATAGTTTTTGACATTTATTTCAGGAGCAACAGCTAGTTTTACCGTATCCCCCTTAATGGATGTGGTCCTCGACTTGTCGTTTGATCGCTTATCAACCCTATCAAATTGATCGTTACACTTGAGGAGGGAAATCATTTTTCGAAGACCTGCTTGTCTTACCATTTGAAACTTTTCATTATCGAATTGATCCATCTATGCTTGCGTTTTTTGGTGTTCCTATCTCTTGGATTATGGCTCCCTAGCAAACTGCCAGCAAAATTGATCAATATACTCATTCGAGTTTCTAAGCTAAAACTCCCTGAATTATTTTATGCGGTCGATGTATAACCCCATACATTCAATTCGTTTTATTTCTTTAACTGTACCCAATTGTACTGAGGCATTTCTTTTGTAAAATATCTGGAATTCAATTCCATCTGATTTAGGCATAAATGTAGCGTATATTCAGCATAGCGTACACTTCAAAAGGAAAAAACAATACCTTTCCTCGCCGAATGAATTTTGATATACAAATGAAATTCCCCTTTCTACAAGATAATATTAGTTAATATATTAGCGCTTGTCTTGGAAAACTTGTCTTAAAAAATATTTAGCGTCAACTGAAAACTTTGCTTGTCTGAACTTTCTGTAAACTTCAGAAAGCGAAAACTTTGTCTTTCAATATACACAATACTAAACTGTATAACAGGATTTTTTTTCTTTTTCTAGGATCTTGTCGACAAAGAAGGGTCTATTCTCAATTAATTCAAAAAGTCCCACGGAATATTTACCTGAAGACTTATGAAGGGTGAAAATGCGTTGCCTATTCAAGGATCTTGATAAGAGATTTCCAATAAAGTTTCTAGATGACAGAGAGAATATTTCCAAGATAAATGCAAAGTTATGGCTTTATTGAAGATTTTCCAAATCGACAAACTCCAGATCTGTGATCGTGATTCAAATGAGAGGTGATTTGGGAGCTATTTAATATGAATAAAACTAAAAACATGAAACTAAATATGCTTTCCATACTCTTTGTAATAGATCTGATAGCAGGTTGGCTGATAAGTTCCCCCGGTCCAACAAAGAAAAAAACACATTTATTTTTGTCATAAATGTCGTAGTTTTTTTATTATTCAAATTATAGTTCCCTTCTAAGAGCGATACAACGATTATAACGAGTTCAATTTTTTGATACCATTTTTGGTTAGTACTCCTTCGGGTTTTTGCCTCAAAATATTGCCTCAGTTTCGGCGCGATCACCTCTTTTCATTGCAAGCCCAAATTTTTTCCCTGCGAGCATTCCTTTGAAGGTGCTGAGGAAACAAGAAAAAGTCGGCTGGGGGCCAGATCTGGAGAATTACGGTAGGTGGGGAAAGCAATTTCGAAGCCCAATTCATGAAACTTTTTTGCCATCGTTCTCCATATGACTTGTGGCACGGGCGTTGTCTTGGTGGAACAAACACTTTTTTCTTCTTTTATTGGGACCGGTTTTGGGCCACGATTTCGACCTTCAAACGCCTCCAATAACGTCCATATTAATAGTCACTGTTGAGGTTTTCCCTTCTCAAGGATAATCCGATAAAAATTATTCCATCTGCGCTGCCCAAAAAACAGAGCATTAGCTTGCCAGCGGACTTTTGAGTTCTTTTCCACGCTTCGGAGCCGACTGTCGATTGACTCAGGTGTAGTGATGGAGCCATGTTTCATCCATTGTCACATTTCGACGGAAAAAACTCGGGTATTATTACGAGTTTACATCTGCAAACACCGCTCGGAATCATTCAAACACGTTGTTCTTTTTTGGTCAAATGTGAACTCGCGCGGCCACCCATTTTTGCACCAGAGCTTCCGCCATATCCAAATATTGCATGAATGATAGAACCACCACTTCCTTTGATATCTTTAGGCCTCTGCTATTCTCGGATCAACTTCATTTTCGGTCATTCAAATATGATTTTTGTAGATTTTTTTTGATGTTTTCGTCGGTAACCACCTCTTTCGGGCATCTCACTGCCGTTCCACCGTCCCTCCGTGCTCATTTCACCATAGCCTTGAATTTGCATGACCAACTCAATTTATTATTTGATTTCCCTGGGGCAGAGTCCGGAAACTCATTATGGACCCAAGTTTTTGCTCTCCACCGTATTTTTTTCAAATTTCTTGAAGAAATATTTTTGAGAGAAAATTTTTACAAAAATCTACCACAATAAAAAAGGATCTTATTTTGAAGTTGTTTTGATCAAATTTGTGTGAGTTAGCTATAAACTTTGTTTTTTTTTTTTTTGTTTTTCGAAGAAATGTTTTATACCTGAATTTGCTAAGAAAAATTTTGCCAAATTATTACATTCTATAAAAAACCTTTTGCAAATTTTATTTATATATTGTATTTTCTATAGAAATTTTCGTTAACAATTTTATTTCTATATTGTATTTTCTGATAGAAATTTTTTTGCAAAATTTGTTTATTTCTAAAAAATTTTTGCACAAATTGTATTTTCTATTGGAAAATTTGGCAAAATTTTATTTCTATAGAAAATTGTTTTAAATTGTTTTTCTATAAAAATTTTTGCTAAATTTTATTTCTATAGAAAATTTCTGAAACTTCTTCTCTAAAGATAATTTTTGCAAAATTTTATTTCATTATTATTGGTTTTTTTGGATTTCAGCTTAAAAACCATTGCATTGATGAACTACAAGTGTATTAACCAACCAGAGGAAAAGTATGCGTTGTCGAAAAGGTTTGTATAGTTCCGTCCACTGCCATAAAAAATTTGCACCAACCAACTACATTTCAAATCGATGATTTGAGTTTGGCCAAGGAAAAGAGATATGCTTGCAAATTTTTTAGGCAGTAGCCGACTATCAAACCTTTTTTCGGAAGGTTCAAGTGTAGTTCACTTTTATTCTGATAATTGGAATTTATTCTGATAATTGGTTGATAGTTTTGCTGCAAGTAGAGGATGTTGATGAGGAATGTGGTTACTCCGAAACAGCTGTACATTCCAACCATCTTTGCAGTCTATAAGGCTTTGCCCAACTTAAATTTTGGACAAATCAAGCCACTCTAATAATGAAGAATAGTTAAAAATCTTTTAAGTGAAACTTTAAAGAGTTTCCTTAACTCCACGGCAGCAACATGTTGTCATATGATTTTTTTTTTATTTAAATCGTACTTTATTTGCCACACGATTAGTAAGACCAATTTCATTTCTTTTTTTTATTCTTGGAATTGTGGCAAAAACCTAAAAAAAAACATTGAAGACTTCTATATAAGACCCATCCTTTTAATAATTAAAGGTTAAATCAACAAATATACTTCTCCCCCTTATTAGTAAACGCACGATCGTATTGGGAATTTTTTACAACTTCAAGGGATACACATGAAGAAGCCTGCGTAAAATGTGTAAGGTAGAAAATTACCTTAGGGGGTAAGAAAAAATCTCAAATATTTTCTGATGCGAAAGCAAAAAATAAATTCTTGCAAAAAAAGGTCTACAAGATAATCAAACCAAAGGTAAGATTTTTTTTATTGATTGACACTTCACTTTTAAGAATATGTCTGATGTATTTTTAAATGGGGGTTGTTTTATGCAGAAGGAGTTTATAAGGGTAATTGTTGCCATAGTGTTCTGGTTGTAAAGTTATTGAAGGCTAAACTCTTGTTACTCTTTTTGTTAATTGTTAATAATACATTAAGTCTAATAAGCGCATATATTGGCTAACATACATTATTATATCACGTACACAAAAAATAGAACATTTTCTGAGGAAAAGGAATTTTATTACCAACGAAGTTTTTTTTTGATGCAAACAAAGGCAATCGTCTTATCATTGCTTTATCATAAAGTGTGGGATTAGTTACTCGTAAAAGAAAATTCTTATAACAAAAGGAAATTTCATTTGCTCTAAAATTTCGTTATTGAAAGAAAGTATTTTTTCTTTGAGTGTAGTCATGTAGATCGATTTTAATTCAATTTTTAGTTCATGTCAACAAAGTAAGAGATTTTCGTTGACTTCTTATGAGGGGACCTTTTTCCACATTTTAGAAAGCGTAAAAAAAACGAATTCGCCCAAGTTTTTGAAAAATCGAATTACAATCCTCAAGACGAAGACATACTCTTATTCGATTTTAAGTTTGGATACAAAAAAAAATCACAAGAATACGGTGGATGAAGCAGTTTTTCGTAGCACTTCGTCCTTCGCCAGTGTGGTGGTTTTCTATTCAATTCATTGTCGAATCGGTTTTATGCTTCTCCTCCAGGCAGTCGATGAAAATGTTTATTAATTTGTATGATTTATTTCGTAATTTATTAATAAAATCATAACAATAAAACAACGTTGCATTGTATTTATGAAATCTTTCATGTGCTAAATATTATGATCAATTTTCGTTAATATAACGGAAACGATTTCTAAAAGTTTTTCAGAGAGTATACGTCCATCGAATTCTTCAGGTTAATTTTACGAAGCAAAAGTTTCGAAATTTGTCGTTAGAATTGAGCCAACGCAACAATTTCATACACTGGTAGAAAAACGTTTCGTACTATAACAAACGGGTTTCGTTGATTATTTTTCGTTAATATTACGAAATTTTTCGTTATATAGAACGAAGTGATCGTTAATACAAAGAAATCAATCGTTAAAGACCAATTTTGTTTTTGGTTTTCGTTATATTAATGAAACACGTTTCGAATATTACGAATATTAACTTTTTGTAATTTTTCAAGAATTAGAATTAAAAATTTTTCCAAGATGGAATTATTATAATCATTTCACATAGAGAGTAACTTTTGGAACACTTTTAGCCCTTAAAAAATAATCGTTTTATATACTGCCGAAACTGGAATTGAAAATTTCATTTATAAAAAACGAATGCGAATGCGATCTTAATATACGATATGGATCCGTTAAAAAAATAAATTTTTAAATTTGTTATATTCGTCATATTAATGAAAATGTTCATTAATAAACGGAATGGGAGTTTGAGTATTTCTACCCTCTCCTTACTCTCTCTCTCTTCTCTCTCTAAAACGTCTCTCCATACTCTCTCTACATACGTCTTGTAGCGTCTATGTAATTTGACAATACCACATTAACATGGCAATAAGGCACATGTTTGCGTGTGCGTCTTGAAAAACAAACGGTAAAAAGGTTCAACAGAAAACTTGATCTGATGCGGCAAACCTTAACAACCATTTACGTTTCTTTTCGCTGAAGAGGCAAAGGCTCATTACAGTTCGTTGTGAATAATTAACATACGATGGTAGGGTGAGAGTAACATTGTGTTTTTTGTATACTTCGCAAAAGATTTTAGTATAAAATTTTAATTCTTTAGTGAAATCCCGGGGAACGTGAACTTCAGATGAAGAAGCGGAACAATTACCGTAAGAACCTTCGGTTGCAAAAAAATTGGAGTAAATGGAACACGGCGATACGAAGTATCATTTGTGGTCTTAGAAATAAGGAGGCTTTTTTCTTAAGTGAAAAGTCACAATAGTTATTATAAATTACTTAATTTATCAGTAAATATTATTTCCTACTGTATATTAAATCATTATTTCAAATTTCCAATAAGTTGATTGGGGTCATTAGTTATAAACGTGTGATTCATTTATATAAGTTTCGCATTTCATTCATACAATGAAAAAACTG
>PGFW01062688.1:0-11665 GCA_003123925.1 Haematobia irritans | reverse complement strand
GTCAAGTGCTGGATTTGTAGCGCCGAATTGCAAGTGAGCAAATACCAAAACTGAAAATAAGCTGAAGCTTGTGGAAAGAATTTAGAATATGGGTACCCCCCATTAACCCCCACGCTTTGATTTAGTATTCAAGTTTGGATAGTTATTCACATGTAATTCAAGTTATGCTCTGCTGTATGCATGCAACTGAGCAAAGGGAAAACAAATCACAACCCACAATAATAAAAAGAAAGCATATTTGTTCTAGGGTTTCGTCAAAGTTTTCAAACTTGATACCAAACAAAGAATTTGTCGAAAGCTTAAACTACTTAAATAGATTTACTATAAAATATTGTTAGCCAAAGCTATTGGTGTATGCACTGAAAAAACAAACAAGTTTGCCAAAGATGTTCCCATTCGGCAAACGATTGTGGTATAGATTCCCACTGAAAGATGTGGCAAAGTTCAGCATGCTTTTTACTCTCTATGGGAAATTGGTGCAAATTGCCACTGACGGACCTATCACAGAACTGGTGCCTGTGCCCTCCAAGTTAGTCGCAATTTTTAAATATCTTAGATTTCTTTATTTCCGTACTCGCGCTTGAATAATTAAAAATCTTAGAATCCATTAAGATTTTTAATATCATGCATTTTCACATTATAGTGAAATAAAGACAAAATTGTTATAACCCCTCCTCCCATCATAGGATGGGGGTATATTAACTTTGTCATTCCGGTTGTGTAAAGCACATCGATATCATTGCTCTAAGACCCCATAAAGCTATATATATTCTGGGTCCGTGGTGGAATTCAGAGTCGATCTATAGCATGTCCGTTCCGTCTGTTAATCACGTTAACTTCCGAAACAAAGCAAGTCTATCCGACCTTGAAACTTGCAGAAGTAGTTGTTATTTGATGTAGGCGGATGGTATTGCAAATGGGCCATATGCGGCTCCCTTTTACGTATAGCCCGCCATATAAAACGGACCCCCAAATTTTGGGCTTGCGATCGTCTCTAAGAGAATGGCAAATTTCATTCCGATTCGGCTGAAATTTGATTACATGATGTTGGTATATGGTCTCTAAACAACCGTGCGAGAATTGGTCCGAATATCAGTCCATAACTATTACAGCCCGACATATAAAGCCTTTCTCGCAGATTTGACCACCGGAGCCTCTGGAAGGAGCAAAGATTCATAGCCGATGCCGGTTCAAAATTTTTTTTAACGTGTGGTGTTTAGTAATGGGCGCTATCAATCCAAATACCAATAATTTGGTGCCATAATCGGTCTATAGTTACATAGGCGAATCCCTAATCACACATATCGGATGCCTAAATCATGGTTTGCACTCGGAGCCGAAAATAATCACCAAATTTTATTTCTATAGAAAATTTTGTTAAATTTTATTTAAAAAAAAAAAAACAAGTATATTACGCGGCGTCGTAAGTTCGGCCAGGCTACGAATGCTATAGTACCCTCTACATGGATTGCGTAGGAACTTCCTACTAAGGCTGTCCATCACATCGAAAATTACTTGGGTTGCGATAACAGCTTGCCGGATGGCAAGGTAATTCGTAAAACTTTTTTAACACTGTCTTCTAAAATTGCTAAGTTGAGTCCATAAGGGTCAATAATATTAAACAAAAAAAAGGCCGATTTTAAAATAGTAATATAATTGAGTTTGACAAAATTTTCTAAGTAGAAATAAAATTTTGACAAAATTTTCTATAGAAATAAAAACCTGACAAAAATTTTCTATGGAAAGTAGAAAAATGTTGACAAAATTTTCTATAGCAAATAAAATTTTGAAAAATTTTCTTATAGAAATAAAATGTTGTGACAAAATTTCCCTAATAGAAATAAATATGTTGACAAAAATGTTCTATAGAAATAAAATGTTGAGCAAAATTTTCTACAGAAATAAATTTTTTACAAAATTTTCTATAGAAATAAAATTTTTTGACCAAAATTTTCTATGGAAATAAAAATGTTGAACAAACAATTGCTATAGAAATAAACTTTTTTAACAAAACTTCTATAGAATATGAAATTTGACAAAAACTTTCTATAGTAATAAAATTTGACAATTTTTTAATGTGCTGTTAAGACGGCCATATACTAACGAAATGTACGCAAATTTCAAAACCGCATCGGATGACTTTGGCTCCTCCAAGAGGCTCGCGGAGGTCCAAATCTGGGGATCGGTTTTATGATCGGGAGCTAATATAAATTATGTACCGATAAGGACCAATTTTTGGCATGGTTGTTAGAGACCATATACTAACACAACGTGACTAAAAATTTCAATGCGATCGGATGAATTTTGCTTTCATCCAACGAGGCTCGCCAGAGTTCAAATCTGGGGACGGTTTATATGGAAAAGCTATATATATATTATGGACGATATGGACGCTAATTTTTGCATGCTTCGTAGAGACCGTATACTACATCAGGTCCCAATTTCAAACGGGATGCGGATGAATTTTGCCCGCTCCAAGAGGCTCGCGGAGGTCAAATCTGGGGATCGGTTTATATGGGGAAGTCTATATATAATTATGACCGATATGGACCGTAAGTTTTTTGCAATGGTTGTTAGAGACCATATACTAACACCGACGTACAATTTCAATGCGGCGTAGGGATGAAGTTTGGCTCCTCGAAGAGGCTTCCGGAGGTCAATCTGGGGATCGTTTATATGGGAAACTAAATATATATTATTTATGGACCTGATATGACCAATTTTTGCAATGGTTGTTTAGAGACCGTATACTAACATCAGGTATGCAAATTTCAAACCGGATCGGAATGAATTTTGCCCCTCCAAGAGGTCCGGGAGGTCAAGATCTGGGAATTCGTTTATATGGGGCTATATATAATTGATAGACCGATATGGACAATTTTTTGCAATGGTTGTTAGAAACCGTGATACGTTCAGACGCTAACGTACCAAGATTTCAACCGGGATCGGATAAATTTTGCTGCTTCGGAAGGCTCCGCAAGCGCAAATTTGGGGGATCGGTTTTATGGGGGCAATATCGTAAACGGTGGGCCGATATGGCATTTTCAATCCATCCGACTACATCAATAAGAACTACTTGTGGCGCGAAGGTTTTTCAAGTCTAGCTAGTTTTCGTTCGGATGTTAGGAGTGTATATATATATTAGTATATATATAATATTATATATATACTATAGTATATATATATACTATATATATAGTATATATATTAATATATATATATATATATATATATATATATATATATATATATATATATATATATATATATTAATCGGTCTTTTTATATCGCCTAAACCACAAGTAGTGGTTTAGGGTATAGATAAGTTTGATCGTGCCGTCAAAAGGGCTTACACAAATATTGATTTTTCGATCCCAACAAGTTAGTAAAGTAGAAAGTCGGGCGGGCCGACTATATCAATAACCTAAACACTTCAATTACAGAATTAGTAATGCATAAGCATTTGTGGGGTAACATATAAGTCTGGGAGATAAACCGCAGTTTCATATTTAAGGAAATTAAGGGGTACACGTCTATAGTCAATGTTGCCAGGGAAAATGTTCGGTTTACCCTTACAAGGACAAAAAACAGTTCCCTTTTTACTTTTCCTAATACATTCCCAAAACAATTTTTCCCTACCTATATTTTTTCGTTAAATTTTAAAAATTTTAACCAACAAAAATGGTTCTAAGTACTGTAATATCTAAAACATGCATATGCAACGTAATATAAAACTTAGAATATGAATTTTTGTAATTTACGATCACGGTTGCGCACAAATTGGTAGAATTCTACTTCCAAATTGTATCTTTTTTGGTTAAATTCTTTATAAAAATAATAATTTTTGGAAAAGTTTCTATACAAAAATTTTGTGAGAAATTTTTCTATAGAAATATTAAATTTATGACAATAAATTCTATAGAAATAAAATTTTGAGACAAATAATCCACAGAAATAAAATTTTGAGGAAAATTTTTTATAGAATAATTTTTGGAAAAAATTCTATAGAAATATCAATTTTTGACAAAATGTTCCTAATAGAAATAAAATGTTGACAAAATTTTCTACAGGAAATAAAGTTTACCACGACATTGTCAAAGATCAAGGCTTACCGGCTTGCTGAATTTGCCTCGCTGCTAGAGCCACCAAAATGTTAAAATTAATTACAAATGTTGTGTTGAGTGAAAAATATGCCTACATTGTGGCCCTAACCGTCCGCTGCAAGACGCTAAAATTATTAGAGAAAAGTGAGGCGAACCCTACATAATAGGGAATTTCCGTCTGACTTCTAGCAACCACTGGATGTAGTTGATATTGCAGCCTACGGAGTTGAGTATGTCCACTAATAATTGAGCCCATTATTAGATAAAGAGAAAATCGTTAGAATTTACTGTGGGTAGATAAATACAATTTGTAAAAATCGTACGTATAAGCACGATCGGCTAGTACATCAAAATTTGAAATTTGAGTAACATTGGTTAATAAATAGAAGTAGCTAGGCCAATTTGGGAAATCGAGCGATGGGCATAATATGGAAACCTATATCTAAATCTGAACCAATGTGCATAAATATTTGCGGCGTTTGATTAATAACCACAAAAAGTTACGCTTGTGGCCAAAATTTTAAGTCAGATCAGTTTAAGAAATGAGACCTCTATGGTCAAAACATTAATGGTATTAGGGGCAATTTTTTTTCAAAATCGGTGCGTTACAATATATGGAGCTATATGCTACATCTTAACGATTTCAATGAAATTTTGTACATCTAGTAAGTACCATAGAGGACTGGATTCGTAGCCCACTTTTGAGTAAGATGCGGTTTAATAATAAGGGTTCTATGGCCTAATTTGGGAAAATCGAGGGTTCTATACATATATATGGGAGGCTATATCTAAATCTGAACCGATTTCGATGTTTTTTGCACACAAAATTAAGTTTTTTTTTTTTTTAGTGCTATAGGAAGAGCTACAATTTAGCCAAATTTGGGTAAGATCGGTTGATAAAATAAGGGTTTTAATGGCCAAATTTAGAAAAAATCGGGGTACATAATTGTGGGAGCTATTAGCTAAATCTGGAACTGGCGATTTCGATGATTTTTTGGCACATATAGTAGTGGCTATAGAAGATTATATTTAGCCAACTTGAGTCAGTCGGTTGATAATAAAGGTTTTTGTGGCGGAAATTTGGAAAATTCGGGGCGATACATATATATGAAGAGCTATATTTAAATCTGAACCGATTTGAATGAAATTTTGCAGACTTGAAGGGCGATGGAAAAGAACTTACCTTTCGCCAAATTTGGTGACGATCGTTTAAAAAAACGCGCAATGTGCGCCATTTGTCAAAATCGGCGATACAGATATATATGGGGAGCTATATCTAAATTTGATCCGATTTCTTCCAAATTCAATAGCATTCGTCCTTGTGCCCGAGAAACTCCCTCCTGTACGCCAAATTTCATCAAATCGGTTAATAATTCGACCGGAATCCTGTGACATAAATACATGGACTAAACGACGACATTACGGTTGGAACACCAAGCGCTAGACTCGACTCAGGAGGTGATTTCTGAGTCGATCGTATATATTTTATGGGGGTCTAAAATCAATATTTCTTGTAGGCACATTTTTTGGCCGATCAAACTTATTATACCCTGACCACTATGTGGTTAGGGTATAAAAATAATATATTTTTTTATTGCTTGAGTTCTATTGATGATCGGAAGGGCGCGTATTAGCATTAGTAATATATTACTATCACAATTATTATAAACTTCTTTTCCTACAGTATTGGCAAAACAACAATAAAATTCACTGGCTTACGCTCCTAAGCACAACACGTATGACACAAAATAATGTCTGTAATTATCGTGGTGGCGATTTTTTAATGTTGTTCGCTCGCTTGAACAATTCCCATATTTTTTTTTTTTTGGAGGGTTGTTATTTTTTACAGCACGTTAAAATATTTATTTTTTTTAATTTTTGGTTTTCCCTTGAAATGCCATGCATTTCATTTCATCTGGATGTTGTACATCCACATAACCATGTATACAAAGCAATAATATATTGTATGTCCATGTGATTAAAAATGTAATGTAGTTCATACTATCCTAAAACATTCCTAACATGGAAAACAATTAAGGAGGTTCATCCGCTGAAATGGTTTGCCTAACAAACGTAGCTCTCAGTATAACGTTTTCTCTGTTCTAATAAAGTGCAAAACTTTATTTAAATTTGAAATATTTCAAAAACTAGTTTATAAATCTTAAATAATAAATATCATATATATACTATTGATGCATCAAACAAAATGTGACCTATTTTTTGAGAATTTAAAATCGATATGTGGAAATGGAACTATTGGATATGCTTTCGAGGCAGACATGTGGATCGAACTTTACTCTAATTATGTTGCCTAAACCACATAGTGGCCAGGGTTTGAATAACTGATTCAGCCATAAAACTGTGCCATAAACCACGCTTCTGAATTGATTCTAGCCCTTGGTGTCCCGGTGCCGTCCCTATGTATTTGTTTTTTCTAAGAATATCTATTGGCATTCATTTGCTCATTTTGATGATCTTTGGTACAGGGTGATATTTTTGAGGCACAAGAACAAAAGCTATTGAATTTGGAAAAAATCGAAATCAATGTTAGATATAAGTTCCATATATATGTGTCTGCTGCGATTTCGCCAAATTTGGTTAACGATCTTACTCAAAATTGGGAAAACTTTATCCGTCTGTCTTTGAAACACATTTTTGTCATCATAGTCTAAGGTCGCAGTTAAGTCAAATTGACTTCAAATTTGACACAAGTATGTATTTTGGGTCAGAATAGAACCCTATTGATTTCGGAAGAAATCGGTTCAGATTTACATATAGCTCCCAATATATAACTTTGCGCTCGATATGCTCCCCAGGAAGACAGAGTTTTATTCGCGATGTACGTGAAAATTTTCAGGGAGAGTAGACGGCCTAACATTCTGACTATGCATGCTAAATTTGGTTAAAATCGATTCAGATTTAGATATAGCTGCCGTATATATCTTTCGCCCGATTTACACTCATATGCCGGCACAGAGGCCATAGTTCCTCTCCGATTTACTGAAACGTTGCACAAGGAGTAGAATTAACATTTCTACTAAGCATCCGAATTTGGTTGAAATCGATGCCAGATTTAGATACACCGCCGATATGGTACCATAAGCGAAATGGATCAACCCACAATATGTTACCAAATGAGTTCAACATTTCACTACATATTAAGCTTGTAATTTTGCAGCAGAAGAGTAACTCAATATTTTTAGGGGGCAATATGTGCCAAATTTGTCAAAATCGCCTAACGATTTAGAGCAGCGTCCCCATACATATCGTTTAGCCAATTGGGGCACAAATGGCCATAAATCCAGCAGATTTTCCTTGTAAAATCGCCACTGATAGTGGCAAAACTTAAACAAGTATATACGGCCGTAAGTGTTCGTTACAGGTCGAAGCTTATGTACCTCAACACATGGATTGCAGTAGAAACTTCTATCTAACGCTGCCATCCTACAATCGAAATTACTTAAGTTGCGGTAACGCTTTGCGTGCGATAGCAAGGTATCTTAAAAGGCTCCTAACACCGTTCTAAGTTGTAGCCGAGGGCGGTTTCGGTTATTTTTCACACGGGGGAATGTGGTTCAAATGTTTTGAAACAGCACTGTTAATGCGAGTAATTAAGAGCTATATCTAAATCTCAACGATTTTCAAGCAAATTTGGTACGGGCATAGTAACAATGTTTTTTCTAACCCCCTGTGCAAAATTTCACTGTAAATCGGGCATTACAAACTTTGACGCTCTATGGGAGCCTATATACAAATCTTGTACGCGATTTCTTGCCAAAATACATAGGGTTCTATTCTGATTCGGCAAAGAATGTACTGTGTGCAAACTTGGCAGTCGATTGTACCTAAAACTCCGACCTATGACTTTTGATGACAAAAATGTGTTTTCACAGAGAAGCGGACATGGGTACTCGATGAGGAGCCTCACCCTGAGCATTATTGTCAAGACAACCATGTGTCTATCTCGTCTCGCTTCAAGAAGTGTTACACTAAATTATTAATAACGCTGTTTCACAGTGTAGAGCAGGGTGAAAAAATTTTTAAATCGAATTATTGTTTGTAATTATATAAGCAAAGTATATACGGCCGTAAAGTTCGGCAGGCCGAATCTTATGTACGCTGCCACCATGGATTTGCGTAGAAACTTCTACGAACAGACTGTCATGCCACAATCGAATTACTTGGTTGTGGTATCATAAAACTTCTTAACATCCGGTTTTCTAAATTGTGAAGTTAGTCCCTATACGTGGTATATAATGTCGGACCAAAAAAGTATAGTTAAGTTCTAACAAATAATTACGAAATCGATATGGAATTTTTGCAAACGGTAACGTAGAGAGTCAGAATTGAAGAATTATGGGGGTCGCTTATATGGGTGCTATATACAATTAATGTAGCTGTGATATGGACCAATTTTTTGTGTGATTGGGGGATTGATTTATCTGAAAGGCGCATATATAACTATAGGCGCGACTATGGACCTATTTTTTACGCATGGTTTGCTAAGCGAATAATATAACTAGCAGCAAATGTACCAAATTTCAACTCACTGCGGTATGAAATTTGCTCCTCCAAGAGGCTCCAAAACGCAAATCTCGGGATCGGTTTATATGGGGGCTATGTATGATTATGGACTGATATGGACCACTTTTGGCATGATTGTTAAATATCATATACTACGCACCACGTACCAAAATTTCAAGCAGATCGAAAATGAATTTTGTCCTCTAAGTGGTTCTCGGATGTCAAATCTGGGGAACGGTTTTATTATGGGGGCTATTATATAATTATGGAACGCGATGTGGCACCAATTTTTGCATGGTTGTAAAACCATATAGCTAACAGCCGGATCTTTGAATGAAAATTTGCTACTCTTAGAGGCTCGCAAGCATCGGGGGATCGGTTTATATGGGGGTATATATAATTATGGACCGATGTGGAGCCAATTTTTGCATGGTTGTTAGAGACCCATATAGTAAAACCATGTACCAATATTTCAGGCGCGGATCGGATGAAATTTGGCTTCTCTTAGAGGCCTCGCAAACGCTAATTTGGGGATGCCGTTTTATATGGGGGCTATACGTAAAAGTGGACCGATATGGCCGCTTTGCAATACCATCCGACCTACATCAAAACAACCTACTTGTGCCAAGTTTCAAAGTCGATAAGCTTGTTTTTCGTTCGAAGTGTAGCGATGATTTCAAGCAGACGGACGGACCGGACGATCGGCTCAGATCGACTCAGAATTTCACCACGACCCAGAATTATATATATCTTTAATGGGGTCCTTAGAGGCAAATATTTCGCATTGTGTTACAAACGAATGACAGAAGTTAATATAAACCCGCATCCTATGGTGGGAGGGTATGAAAAAGTTCTCTAAGATGCGATTTTAGTCGCATTTGGGCAAGCCTTTTATGACCACATGCTACTTTTTATTTTATTTAAAATATGGCAAAATGTGCGACTTTAGTCGCACGAAATGCGAACTTTAGTCTTACGCCGGAGCCACCGGGTTATGGATTCAACCCCAGTTTCGATCAAACAGCAAAATGTTTTTCAGCGTTGGATGCTGAATGTTTCAAAGCTTCTCTAAATAATGCACAGCAAAGTGAAAAGCCGTTTGAACTCGGCTCTAAAAAGGAGTTTCCTTGGTCATTGAGGCTACACATAGGAATCAGGCAGCACTTATTAATAAGTGAAGAAATTTACCACGTAATGGCGATCATAATGGAGCACCCTAACCTACACGGTGTTTCTGGTTAGTTCAGTCGTTGTTTTGCAAAAATGAAGTTTTCAAAAAAATGAATTGTAAAAAAAAATATATGAATATAGTTTTACGTTTTAGTGGATTTTATGTTACAAAAGTTGGTAAAAATACTTTTAGTAACCCTCCATCATAGGATGGGGGTAATATTAACTTTGTCATTACCGTTGTAACACATCGAAATATTGCGGCTCTAAAGACCCGCATATATATTCTGGGTCGTGGTTGAAATTCGATGGTCCGATCTGAAAGCATGTGCCGTTCGTCCGTCCTGTTTGAAAATCACGCTAGAACTTCCGAACGAAACAAGCTATTGACTTGAAACTTGGCACAAGCTAAGTTTGTTATTGATGTCGGTCGGATGGTGTTGCAAATGAGCCTATGTCGCGTCCACTTTTACGTATAGCCCCCATATAAACGGACGCCCAAGATTTGGCTTGCGATTGCTCTAAAGAAAAGCAAATTTCATCACGATCCGGCTGAAATTTGGTAGCATGGTGTTAGTATAATGAATCTCTAATGACCATGCAAAAATTGTCCGAAATCGGTAATAATTATATATAGCCCCCATTATAAACCGATCCGCCAGATTTGAACTCCGGAAAGCCACCTTGGAAGAGCAAAATTCATCCGATTTAGGTTGAAATTTGGTAGCGTGATGTTATTATATGGTAGAGATGTGTCACGTGAGACGAAAATTTGTCGTGACTGCAGCGAAAATTTTCGTGATTCGTGCGTGAGTCGTGAGTCACGCCTCATGTACAACAGCGGAGTCGGTGGCGCTGAGCGTGATTAACAAACCAAACATGTCGTGCGTGAGCGTGAGGTCAACGAAAATATATCTTCGTGAGTGTGCGTGAGTAACGAATTAACACTCACGATAAGATATTTTCTGCTCAGCAACATAAACGCTAAGAAGTTAAATTCAATAACAATTTTGTGACACCTGGGATGTTAAGAAGTTTAATAACACTGCTCGAGTTTTAATAATGCTTGCATGTTTTCAGACACTTTCGGTAAGGTAAATTAATCATAAAATTATTGCGTGAGTCACGAGATATTTGTTCGTGAATCACGATGATTTTTCGATGAGTCACGATATTTTTTCGTGAGTACAAGCGGTATTTTTTCTGACGTTTTCGTGCGTGAGTGTGTGCGTGAGTACAAATTTTCTTTTCGGAGTGTGGCGTGACGTGAGTCCTAACCAAAAAAAGTTTCGTGCGTGAGTTGTGCGTGAGTATTAATTTTTCAGTCGTGAGTGTGCGTGAAGCGTGAGTAAATATTCTCACGGTGCACACCTCTAGTATATGGTATCCAACAACCATGGGCAGAGGAATTGGTTCATATCAGTCCACAATTATTATATAGGCCCGCCATATAAACCGATCCCAGATTTGATCTCTGGTACGCTTTAGAGAAGAGGAAAATTCATTCGATCTGGTTGAAATGTGGTACGTGATGGTAGTATAAGATATTTACAACGCATGGCCAAAAGGGTCCATGATCAGTCATAATCCCCATATAAACCGCATCCCGAGATTTTGTTTTTGACATTTTGGAGGAGCGAATTTCATCCGAGTAGTTGAACATTTTGGTAACATTGTGCTAGTATAATGGGCGTTAACAACCATACGTTAACTAGGTCCTATATCCGTCTATAGTTATATATACGCCGGCTCAGAAAAATCGAATCCCAAAATCACACAAAAATTGTCGCATATCAAGTTCATAATTCTATAGTATCCCCGATATAAGCGAGCCATAATTTCAATTTCTGGCTCTCTATGTACCGTGC
>PGFW01062686.1:0-10121 GCA_003123925.1 Haematobia irritans | reverse complement strand
CGGACAGTATTTTGGTCAGCTATCAAACTTTTTCTAGGGTTTGCGACTGTCGCAAGTTGTAAAACGTCACATAAGCGTCGTAAATGTAGAAAAGGTAACAAAAGTCGCAAACTGAAAATACTTTAGTCGCGTCCGCCTAGGCACGAATTCGATGATATCCAAGACGATGTTTATTGTTGCGCAAGGAAGTTTCAAATCTAGGAATGTTCACAATTTTCGGTTTAGTCCCCACATTTTCCCTATTGCCTTTTGCCACGAGACAGGCTAACCGTGCGATTTCTCGTCTTTTCTGCTTTAAGTTCAGTTCTCCTGGTCCAATATAACCCCAGTATTTTGCACACTCACCAACGGGAATTTCGATACCACCTAAAGAAATAGGCTTGACTTTCCAATTTCTGGCAGAAACTCACAGCGAATGCTGTCAAACTAAATTAAAAAATGTTTCAGGATTTCTTCTATTCAAAATATTGGTTTTTCTACGTAAGGGTTTAGACTTTGCAACATCTGTTATACGTTCACAAACTCTATGTCGCACAAGCACAGTTTGTGCAGGCCAGACCCTGGAGGTGACGAAGTATTTTGTGAAAATGAAGCAAAATACTTCGATTTAAGTAGTAGCGGCAGCACTGATAATTATCTCAGAGAGCTAGTACAATGTCCAGCAAACTAAGAGGAATTCTCCGCGTCTATTTAGAGGCCAACCACTTATCTGTCGTTATAATTAACCGATTCTATTCCGTAGATTATTGTTCCTCTTAATAACCAGTCAACCCTTTGTATTTTCACATAAATAGCGAAAATCACAATGGCTTTTTTGCGAACAAGCGGGGAGCCAATTACACCCTTTGCAACAACAGAAGCTTTTAATAACATAATTTCTTCAAATATCGTTAAGAATATTAGCGGATAGGGATAGGTGGGATGGAAACGTGTTGTATTGTATATTTGGCCACAATCTTGGAACGTGTGTAAGTTTTTTTGGGTTTTGTTTGTTTACACAGCATAAATTATAATGTGTGAAAAAATTCCAATTTAGAATTTACTTTTATTTTTTAGTTTTACAGAGAACAATAGTAAGTTATATATTGACTGGGAAACTGATAATGAGAATGGGTATACAGTTATGTTAAAAGACCAGTTTTCTTATATAAGCTGAATGTAAATTTTGGTGAGGCCTTTCCTCGAAACATCGTTGCCCAGGTTGGAATTTTCTTTGATCACGGTAGCTATTATCTTTTTGTTTATTTGTCTATTATTAAGACATTATTATATAATTTATTTAGCCTACTTATGTATTAAACCTTTTTTATGTAGTTTTATTTAAAATCCGATATTCGCTGGTTCTAGGTTTAGTAGTAAAGTATTCTGTCCATTGGGTGTTACCTTTCTCTCTATCTACGCGGACGAAAAATATACTGTTTCTTTAATACTATTTAGGTGTAAAAATTATATTTGGAACTCAAAGTTTTCAGCACATTATTTTGTTTGGGACATATATGTTTAGAACATATTATTTTACGTTTTTTTAATATAAAATATACTTTGTATGCAAACATATTACTTAATCTTAAAAATTTCGTTAAACAATTATAATGTTTATAGAACGTCACGTAGAGAGTGGGAAGCTTGAATGATTAAAAAATCATGCGTTTTGAAAAACATTGTCAGTGAATACACTAGTCTAAAATTTCAGTAGTATTTCACATAATAAAGGTTGTGTATGTTTCTGTAATGGTTTGAAACTGACCACAAAAAAGAGGTAAACCTATTTAATTAGGAAGAATTGAACTACCATCGTATATAAATTGAACTAAATTATTACCACATTTTGAGATTTCCCCAAAAGTTGTTAAAACCATCTGCTGGAGGTCGGAGTCAATTATTTGGCTCGCCTCCGGATCCACGATTCCACATTTCTTAATTAGCCTCGGCTCCGACTCCGTTGTCGACTCCAAGTGTGTACCTACAATCTAATTTTACAATATCAACATTGTAATATTTAAGGTGTAGTGTTCCATAAATTGACCGAGAATAAGTATTTATATTTGCAATATGTGTTTATATGTCCAAAGAACTTAATTTGATGATACGAGTCACGAAATCTCACAATTTTTAGCGGATGTAAGAACTCGCACATTTGTAATGTTAGCCACAATAATCACATCCAAAATTATGGGTAGATAAACAACAATCTCCAGAATATGAATTATAAAAACACAAAAATTCAAAAATAAATGTAGGTTTATAAAGGGTGATCTTTTGAGTTAGGATTTTCATAGCATTAGTATTTGGACAGATTCACGTGGTTCGACATGGTGTCAAAGGAGGAAAGCATGCTCATATGCTTTTGACATTTCATCATGATTAGACTACAACGACAACGCTGAAATCATTGGGAATTTTATTACCAAAATCAGTGTTCGGCCTCGAAACATGTGGGTTCGCGCTTTACGTCCGATTTATTGGTCTACATATCGACCAAGTGAAGCAAACAATTTTAATGCGATTGTGACAAGTTTCGCAATCAGTTTACTTTATTGGACATTAAACCAACCACACGAATGCGGTACGTGCGTACCAGAAGAGAATATTGCGTCTGTTTCCTGAGAGTTGTTGGCTGAAGGGACCGTGAAATGGTCGATTCGTCGCCGCTTGGCAGCAATTGGGTTTGTGTTTATTCGCCACATGGAAGATTTTACGCAAAGATCTTTGCGTGTAAACCTGTATAAAAATACAGCTGATGCAAGAACTGGAAGCCGAACGATCTGCCACAACGTCGAATTTTCAGTGGAAATGGGGCCTAGAAAAGTTGCAGAAAATCCGCTTTTTTATCGAAAATTTTGTTCAGCGATGGGGCTCATTTCTGGTTGAATTGCTACGTAAATAGCAAAAATTGCCGCAATTTTGGGAGTGAAGGCAACAGAGCCGTTTCAGAACTGCCCATGCATCCGAAAATGCACTGTTTGTGTGGTTCTGTTACGCTACGGGTGGAATCCATTGATGTGGGACCGTTTTTTTCAAAGTGCTGTTGCGGACGACACAACGTTACGGGTGGAATGGCGATCGCTATCGTTCGATGCTAACAAACTTTTTGTTGCCAAAAATGGAAGAAACTGGAACTTTGGTTGACATAGTGGTTCTAACAAGATTCGGCGCTACATTGCCACACAGCTCGCGCATTCTATGGCCATTTTGGGAGGGAAAACTTTCGGGGGAGAACAATTCATCTCAAGAAATGCGACGGTTAAGTTGGGCCACCAGATCATGCGATTTGACGCCTTTAGACTTTTTTGTGGGCTACGTCAAGTCTAAAGTCTACAGAATAAAGCAGCAACTATTCCAGCTTTGGGAAGACAACATTTCGAAGAATTCGGCTATTCCTGCCGAAATGCTCGAAAAAATTGCACCAAAATTGAGACTTCCGAATGGGACCACCTAAGACGGCAGCCGCGGTCAACTTTAAATTGAAATTATCTTCAAAAGAGTAAATGTCATGGACCAATCTAACGTTTCAAAATAAAGAACGATGAATTTTGCAAATTTTATGGTTTTTTTTTTTAAAAACAAAAGTTTCAAACTCTAATCAAAGGTCCATGCTTTATAGGCATTTAATAAAAAATAAATCTATATAAAAAAGAAAATACACAAAACATCAAAATGTCGGGCTAATCAGACAGAAAGTATAAGATGGTTAAAAAATATTAATAGTGCGGATATTAAAACAAACATAAACTTGCCAATTAAGATACAACGGGCGTCAATTTAAATAACCACTACATACAACAGATGACAGGAATAGCTGGGGCAGTTAGATATTGTTTCTATAGAAGTAAAATATGTGAAATATCGATATTTATAAATCGGTCTATCAGGTTAGACATAGAAGCACAAATTTAATGTTAAAGAATTTCGAGTGGCTTTGAGGAAACAACTTTTCTCCCAAAATACTGGCTCAGATGGCACGTTGGCAGAGGTTTAATTTTAAATTACTTTTCAAGGACATCGGGTGTATATGGGATTTCTCAAGTAATTATCTACCATATCAAATCTTAGGCCGACGGAAAATTTCTGCATTTATTTATGGAATACAAATAACTTAATTCAAATCTAATCTAGATGACAAAATTTCATAAAATGAAAATTATTTAGGGTTTTTCTCGGGAAAATTTCTTTACAATATATTTATGTCATAATAGAGGGTTTTATATGGCAAATGAGACAGCCCCCCCCCCCCTGTTGAAATCTAAATAAAGTGGATTTTTGAAAGTGTAATGTAGCTAAACTATGGTAACCAAGTCTGTAGTGCCCTTGGAGCATACATAGTCGTGGGGTTCTAATCCAGAATCCACGGCTTCCCAATTGTTAAAAAGAAGTTTGCACTTCCGAATTTATGATTGTATATTTTGTAAACTGACATTCTCCAATAGGACTGGTAGGACAAGTAAAACTTTAAAACAACGGGCATTTTACGTTTAATTAGCCCAGTATTGCAATTGCATAATTTTTATTAATTATTTAATAGATGCTTTTTCGAAATAAGAAAATTCCAACCTTTTTCTTTTTGAAGTTATTTAATTTCAAATGTATACTTATACACATTAGGCTTATAAATCTAATAAAATTGGGGTTTAAAGCCCTATATTATATTAGGGCATACGACAACATGAAATCTGGTTAAATGTTTATTGTGTTGAGGTTAAATGTGATGTCGATACTTACCATGTAGTTGATTTCCCTTTTGGCGAATATGAACTGGAATATGTGCATTTATTAGACCCCGTTTAACGATGGTGAAATATCGAAATTACAGTTCTTTTCATTCCAAACAAAAATATCCCACATATTAATTAGTGTTCTTACCGAAAACTATACCGGAAAGAGATGCCTTAAATCATTGTCAAATGTTTTGTTATACAAAATATTATCGTATTTTTATAGATTTATGGTTGATGTAAGAGAACAGCATATAATATAGTCTGTTAGTTTTTCCAGGGAGAGCGCCTAGTAACCGTAGCTTAGGTTATTTCTAATTTTTCAAATGTCTAATCGTAATTCCACATCAAAGCAGTTTCCCCTTTGACCGGAATCCCGGGAAATTCGGGAAAATTCCCGCTTTCCCGGCAATGGAAAAGGTTCCGGGGAAAAGAAAACCTATTATATATGGTTGCTCAATCACAACATTGTTCCGTAGAGGTGTGCACGTGAACACGAAATTGTTCGTAACTCACGCGGTGAGTCTGTGAGTCACGCTGATGAGAAAACGGTGTCAACAGTGAGTGTGGTGTGAGTGTGATTAACAAACCAAATGTCGTGCGTGAGTTCGAGCATTTATTTCTTCGTAGTGTGCGTGGAGTAACGGAAAAATGCACTTATGCCCTGAGTTGTACATTATTTACCTACAACTCACGAAAGTTACCACCCTCTCATAAGAATAAAAAATGAACTACAAGTAATAGAAAAAATCATTGGCCCAAAATCATCACCATTTTAACCATACAGTAGTTCATTCTTACTATTTTTGGGAATCGCACGAAAATTTTCTTTTGCGTTAGTTCATATTGAACTCATGTGTACGGTCAATATGTCATTGTAACCCAGTTTAGTTCATAAAATGTTTGACACATACTTAAAAACGGGAAAATTTCATTGGCCTGCGGAAATTTTCGAAAACAATTATAAAATTTAACTACCAACAAATAATTTTTTTCTAGTAAAAATAAGTTAAAAATAGCGTTAGTTTAACTACGGAAATTTTTTTCGGTGTGTAATAAACTATTTGGGGCGTTAAAAATGATATGCTTAGGATGAATTTCCTTTCAACAGTTCTTAATATACATACAACAATTATTAATATACATATCCATACATGTGTCACCTCAAAACGGAGATTTCTGTATAAAATGATTCTCTTGATTCCGCAGCGTCATTAATGTTTATAATTTCATATCATTACTGTGGCATTAAACGAGCAGTACATTATAATTGTACGATAATTTCTCTATTTGTTTGTAGATACATGGAAAAAAGGGAAATTATGTTTTTCAATTTAAAGAAATGAACTTATCACAATTCTGACAAAACGATCAGCGTCAGCTAATGTTTTTCAACTTTAATATTTGATGTCTGCAGTATCGTTGTCCAAAGTTGTCAGACAAAAACATTTCAATCACACCAGAGTGCATACTCGTAGTATTTCTTGTTGTAACTCTCTGGTCTGTCGGCCGGTCTTTTAGCCTGTCTACATGGCAACGTATTCCATTCAATCCATAATCTGGAAACTATGATAACAAGCTACTGCTTCTGTAATTGCTTTCTATTCAGGAATGAATCTGTTGTCTATTCGAATTTGGTATGCGGCATTGAGTGATTGCCATTCCACTCCATGCTTTCAAACTTATGAGATAGATAAATGGAATACAAAATACACTAATATCAGAAACATTGGTTGTCAGGATTGGCAAAAGAAAAGAAAAGAAGAAAAGAAGCAAAAAATGCAAGGAAGCATACGAAGAACTAAAGTTTTTTTTACATTTGGAACATTTGGTTGCCATACAAACGGGTCAGATTGGAACCGGGAGAGAACTGGTTCTGCAAACACACAGATCGTTATTTTCAAGAATGGATAATCGAATTGATGATATTTGATAGGTTTATAGAAGTTGGTGAAAGGATGCAATGAAGCTGAAAAACTCTTTGACAGGTTGTTTTGGGCATAGAATATGAATGGATATAGGGAACAAGTATTTTGAATAGTTTTACAGAGACGTGGTATCACACAACTTTTGCAAGTAGTTTATTCCAACGTCTGTTGAGCTGTGTTCCTCTATTAAATCGAATAGTAATATATCGATATTGCTATGAATCTTGAATATTATTAAATCCTTGTAGTCGTGATTCGGGGTCGATATATTGATATCTCTCTTCAATAAACGTTTACTTTCCAACGAAAAAAAAAATTTATTTGAATCTTTTATAAATACTTCTTAGAACAAAATATCGGTGAAAATTTTCCATATCAAATGAAGCCGACATATAAAAAAGTTCACATATACATTTTATTTATTTGTTATTTATTACAATTTTAAAAACTATAACAAACATTAAAGCACTAGTTGCAAGGACTAGGATGAAATTAAACCCATTAAAAAGATGATTGAAGGTGAAAACGTAAACAATTGAAGAAACTTATTGATTAAGAAAATTATTGAAAATTGTATATTTTTAATAAAACAATTATGCAAATGAACATGTTAGTTTAGAAAAGCAAATCCAATTAAAGTTATAATTGAATATTTTGTTCGGACAAAATTGGTTTCATCCTATTTTGGCTCATTATTTTGTCATTTTATCATTGTCAGATTGACAGCATATGTGTGGTGATTCACTTCCATAAACGGACCGCGGTTCATGGTTATTTCCCTGGGTGTAATCCGATCATTGGAATATTTATCGGTAAAATTTGTCCTCATACACACAAAAAAATATCAATTAATTTGATTGTTAATAGATCTAAAATTATGTTAAATTTGAGCTAACAACGTAATTTGTAAATGCAATTACGATTTCAGTCACTTTAGCAACCAATTTTGTTATATCAACAAACATATTGTTATATCAACAAAAATTTTGTTGAACTTAAAAAATTTCTGTAACAACAATTTATTGTTAGCTCAAAAATTATAATATTATTTCTCTGGTGTACGAAAAATATATTGGGTAGTGGCCCTTTTGAGAAATATTAACCACTCACTTGAAAAAAAGCATGACCATGGTTCCAAAGAGTTTTGGTCTTTACTTTAAAAAATTTGGTATTGATTCCGCAGCCAAAGAAGCGGAGCTCAAAAATTATAATATTATTTTCTGTGTACAAAAATTATAAATTATAATATTATTTTCTGTGTACCTTTGCATTCGAACATTACAATTATTTATATTAATATATGCGAATGCCTTTATTTGCCTAAAAAATCTTAGACCAAAGATCTTTTTTATTGTTAGAATTATTCTTCGAAGCCAAATAAAGTCCATTGAGGGAAAACGGTACCATAACGGGTACCATTAAGGTCAACTTGGCTTTAACAATTTTGAAAAAATCTTCCAAATTAATTTAAATAACTCAAATTTAAATGTGTCATAATTGTATCCTTGCTCTAGCTCTTCTTCTTTAATTCGGCAAAATGCCAAAGTATTGGTGTAAACATAAAATTGTTAGAAGCGGAGCCATTGTCCGTTTGTAATTTTATTAATCACTGCTTGTGAGTCAAATATTTCGCCTGGGGGCTGGACCCCAGAGAAAATGTGACTGACTTCTTCCTGATCAATTTCCAGCAATGAAATTCTACTCTTTAAACAGAGCACGTATTGTCTTGTTCTTCTATTGCCAGATATTTAAAGTTAACGAAAAATTCTAAACTTTTCTAAAATCATTATAGAGAGATATTTCACAATATACTATAAACAACTAACAACTTCTTGGACAAATGCCACCAATTGACTTGTGCCCTCTTTCTCCATAAGATTGAAGTAATTTGCCTGGCTACTCTACTATTATGTCAGCTGTTACTAGCATACGAGTAAGCAGCATGTTTTTTCGACAATGGACGACATGCAATTATCGAATATTTCGAACATTTGCAATTAATCACCGTGAGTAAAGCCATTATTAATATACAATTTGTTAAACACTTTCTCATATACGTGTACAAGATATGTGTGGTATAATGTTGTTTGTGTCTGTTTTAATTTAGAAACTATTTTTAATATTTCTCACTGCTGAACAGGGGCATCAAAAATTATTTAGAATATTGATAGGTATGGAATCAGAAGGGATCATAATAAAATTCAGCGAAAGGTTGTATGTACAACGGAAATAAGGTGTCGTTTATATACGATTGTTTAAGGGATTCCAAATAATTTAATGAAAACTCCTCACAAAAACAACTTTTTTAATTCCTCATTTTGGTTTATTTTTATTCCCACCCTTTTTTCCTTTGTAATGCAAATATTTTAAAAACATATTTATATATATGTAACACGTTACCGTTTTTTTCCTTTCACTACGCTACAATATACCAACATTTTCACAAGAATTCGATTTAGGATGCGTGGAATTGACAGGAATAAATTAGTAAATGATATTTTTACTATGAAACCGGAAGTGTTTCAATGATTTACAACCATTGTACTGACTATCATATCAAAGATTATAGATTTGAGGAAGATAGGAAATTAGCTTGCGTCATACCAAATGTTGCATTTACCAGATTAGTTTAATACATGTTTGTAATCGTTTTTTCGGTTTTTTATCTTTTTTAAATGAAAAATGTAATTTCTTAATGAAACAATGTTAAATTTTATGCAACAACAAAAAAAAATTACATTTTCCCCTTTATGGAAATTTATTTTATGCTCTTAAATTTCTTTTTTATATTTGATTTTTAATGCTGTGTCATACTTGTTCGTATACGCGTGTTTGTTCGGTATGTAAACTATGTGGTAAATGGTTGATGGTGCTATCAGTAGCCAAGTCTCCAACTTCCTCTTTCTATATGTGTATCTTTGATTCATATAATATCCACTCTTACATTCATCGATACGAACAAGGTTCGGTGAAGTTTGAAAACAACTTTTCTTTATATGGTTGGAGCCCAATGTTAACAGCGCTCTCCAATTGGCAAAAGTGTACAACCGGTTGGAAATTTTGAAAAGTCGAAAAATAAAAGTCGCATACTCAAAAAAAGGTCGCACAAAAAGTAGCTAATGATAAAAAGTCGCATACACATTAGTGAAGGTATCTTTATTACAAAAAAATTCTTACTATAAATCAAACACAAAAACATAAAGAGAACACTCGCTTTAACATAAAGAAAGATATTTTAGCAACTTAAATTGTAGTCATAAAATCCAGTAAAACACGTATACTTGCAATAAATAAAAAATGGATTTTTTTCTCCTTCCTAAAATTAGCAGAATGGTACCGAGAAGCCATCAAGTGCCATTTACTATCAAGCCAATTAAAAGCATTAAATCAAATTAAAAAAACAAAAAATATTATTTTTTTGTAATGACACTCAATTGACTATAGTGAAATATTATCACGTATTATTTGTTATATCGTAAAC
>PGFW01062676.1:13275-24458 GCA_003123925.1 Haematobia irritans | reverse complement strand
GATAAAGGATGTCAACAAACCAATATATTGGAGAAAATTTTAGAGCAACATAGCAAGATTTAGTTTTTCAATCAAAAGTGAAGATTAGAACAGGGTGTGTTAGTAGTTAGTATGTCATAAGAGTAAAGAGAAGATACAAAAGAAAGTATATCATGTATATAATTGTAGTATTAGAGATTTTTAATACTATTAAAATAGTTTATCATAAGCATTATTCTAAACATTTAGCTAAATACATTTATGGGTATCTGATTGAAAATGGGAGGAAATGGCAAACTAATTTAAATACAAGTACACCATATTATGCTTCTAATTTAAAATGCCAATAACAAAAGTAGTAGGAACGAAAAAATAGCAACTCAAAAATGAAAATATATTGAATGAATATATGAAAATAATTAAATTGTATTTTGTATCAAGAGCCAATCTAAAATGTTTAAAAGAATAGTTTTACTGAGTTTCAATGAACTCATTAACAAAAAAATATTTTAAGAATTGTACACTGTGAACATTCTCTTTTTTGAGTAACCATTTATGTAGTTTTAATTTGTTAATTATTATTTTTGTATTATATATAAATTCCTAAACTAATGGCTGAGTTTTAATGCAATATAAAAATGTTCATGAAGAAAAAAGCAAAAAATAAAAATACCTTCGATAACAGGGCGAATAGGTAGTATAAAATTAATGAATCAGTGGTCTGTCAACGATGTGTTATTGATGAAGTGCAATAATAAATTATGTAAAAAACAAGTATATACGGCCGTAAGTTCGCGCAGGAAACACGACAAGCATGTTATATCGACTACCTCCCCCAATATAGATATATATAAATATAGAACTCGACTTCTAGTAGAAATTTATGGCTGTGTTCAGTAGAAAAGTCTTTTAAAATAGGTTGAGAAAACATGCCTATATCTGATACGATTTTTGCTTTGAGTTCAAGATGCAAAAAGGGACAACAAATTTAAAGACAATTTCATTAAATAAAGATTTTTTCTAAATTATAAAGTCAAGTTGACCTTAGCCCAAACATGTTCTTTCGATGTTATGATATCCATTTTTAAATCAAATACATTGGTTGAGTGATTTCGATTGAAGGACAATTATGCTACATTTATTGAATGGTTTGATACGATGTCCTAGTCTTGAGCTCAATCGGATAGAACATTAAAAGTGTTTGGACAACATTTTCTATATAAAGTTAAAAAGTTTGTGTGAACACTTAGAGTAATGTCGTCTTCTTATGCATATGATAAGCGAAAATATATGCTTTCTGTGGTATTAATAAAGACATGAATCGTTTCATTCCCTCACGTACAAATATTTTATGATTCAAGTAGTATAAATACTATTGGATAACGATAGGTTGTGACAAATATAGTGTGTCTGTATAGCAGAAAATTTGCAACAAAATTTAGAGCACAGATATTCAAAATATATTCAATATTGTCTTTGATTGAGCATTTATAAGATAATTTCAGTGTGCATTGTGAAAATGTTCTTCGGTATTAACAGGAACAAAAAAATAATATCGGTATTGATGTGACATCGTTATTGTTATAAATGTAACCCTATTTATGTTGCCCGCAAGTACAATTTTTTATTCATTTTCGTAGGATTATTCTAGTTAATTTTTGATGAACTAAGTGCTTGTTTTGCAGATTATCAGTTTGTCCACACATGAACGGTAGAAGAATAATTGATCTCACAGTGATGCAGATAAATATAGTGATCCAACCTTTTTTGATTGTAGTTTTTGAGAGTACTTTGACTAAAGGCTGAGTACTAGTTCAGTTTTCAAGCTGAAAACCCAAGCCTGTTTTTCACTGCGTTTATTTTTTAATAATTCAATTTAGAAATATAACGAATTATTTGCCACCAGATCAATTTCCTTGGACTTTTTCAATCCAGTTATTTGGCAAGACTTGATCAAAAGTAAATTCGGTCGTTCAGTAGGCAGAATGTGTGCAGGTTTGCTAACTGTTTTAATTTAGGTGTTTTTGGGTTGAAAAAACCGAACAATAGATAATGGTGACTCACCTGTAATGCATGCACTCAAAATTTGGGTGATTAATAACATCAAAAAAGTAGCTAAAACAACAGATTTTTGGGGTCTGCGCTGGAGTGTGAGTAAGGAGAGGAAATTGTCGGATCTGTAGTAGTTTCACCAAACGCGCCCGCTTTATATTGAAACAGCAAACATTATATCTTATAGTGTATATTGCCTGTGATTAATTTGGGTACACGAAATTGACAATACGTACTGAATAGCGAGATTTGGGTGCTGAAAATGGCAGAATTTTTTTCGGACATATACTGAATATCAACGCAGATTAGAAATATTTAGCAAACTTGCTACTACAGTTGACACGGGTGAACTGTCTTTGTACACGAACCCTTTTTGATGTCCTTTAGATTCAAACTTTTGCTCATTTTTGATCGATATTTTGAAGAAAATTAATGCAATATACGGAATGAAGCATTCCCGCACAAGTGAGTCATATTAATTGGTGTGTCATAATTAAATAAAATAAGAAGGCGACTTGTTGGTAATTGTGGCTTATTCAGATAGACCGAAGGGAAAGAGGTGTCGTGATAATTTACAGTGTTTGTTTCGCGCTGAGAGTAGCAGTAAAATTATCATATATGAGAACAGAACATTGAAGATAATTCGGTATCCTCGCAGAGCATGTCCTGTCTCCAAAGATAGATAGTCTAATGTAGTACCACATTAGAAAACCAAACGTGGTCTTTTCATACTGCATGTCTTACATCTATGAATATACTTTTCACACCTATCGATAACGGTTAGGGCTTTTTCTTTTAGCACTGGAGATGAAGTTTGTCCTCCAATACCCAGAGGCATGCGAGTGAAGGGCCTAAAAGTGAACTAAACGGAGTGAGAACTCTTGATCACTATGGTAATCTTTCCAATGAAGTAGTGGCAAATATTAGTCATCAGCTGGTGTAAAAAACATAATTACACAGATAATAATAAGTTGGAGGGGAATTCTTTGCAGAATTCTTCATATATTTGTTGCATGATTTCATACTCGTAAGAAAACGTCTTGCTAAAAATACTAGCTCACGTACGAAGGACGGTCATATTAAAGTTTTCCTGCCTATTAGAACCATAATTTATCAGAACCAAAAAGTACGGTGTTATCTGTGAGGATTATATTTTTTGCAGCGTTCTCTTAATGTGGCTCCGCAAGCCAAATTCGAGCAGAGATCGTTTGTATTATTTTTTTACTCTACTGGAGAAGCAATATAATTTATGGACCGATGTGGACCAATGGTTTCTGCCACGATCAGCCAAACATTTTGTTGGGAATGTCGATTACTGATGTGGATGCCAATCAATACTAAGTAATCATGAATACCATGGTATAAATTTCTAAGTACGTGTTCACGAATTGTTAAATTTTTTCACTATTGATCTTAGACTTGGCTCGGGCAAGCCAAAATCGTTTGAGTGAGATCATATGTTGGGTTTTATATGGGTGGGAACTATGTTAGGGATACTCTCCTTAAATTGACATTTTTATTATATTTTTTAGCTAAAAATATAATAGTGACGTATTAGTTGTAATCTCGCATCATTTTATCATTAAGCAGAAAATGGTGTTGTTTGTTATTTGCAAGGACAGTGAGCTGCCAGTCCCCGGTTTGGGTCAGCGAGACTTTCTGTTGTTTTGAGCAGACATTATTTATCCTCGCCTCGCATCCTCTGTACCAACTATACAACAGTGTCCTCGGTATTGAGTGTAGAGAGAGTGTGTGTGAATATGATGAACTTGTACTCGATATTTGACTTGCTCCGTAAAATGTCTCAAAGATATGCTGGGAGTTGAAAAAAGAGAGTACTTGTCTCGAGTTTAAATATCCATATTTAAACCTTAGAGCGATAGAAGAGAACTAGCGTTTAAATCAGAGTTGCGGACGAACTGTGACACAAGGGAATGCACAAAGGTGTATAAGGCGGCATTATTTTAGTTACATTATTACGTGACCGATAGATTGTAGGGCGAGCTTATATTTCGCAATATCAATTGAAAAATATTGTGGTCTAATATATGGGTGAGTTTAAACTAAAATCTTTAGTTTGATTAGTACAGGAGCGATTCTTTACGTTTTCGCAAATGAATTACAATATTACAATCACTTTTGCGATGCCTCTTGGACAATCGCGATTTTATATGGACTAATTGATGTTTTTGTTGTCGAGTTTCCGCAATTAGCAACGCAAAAAATCGCCGGGGGGCGTCATCCAGATGTTATTGGATGCGCTACAGGTCAGTTTAGGGAAAAAAGTGTCTGATCTTAATGGAGAACAGCCAGGCGATGGTCTTGCGTTTATAATATTTTTGTTACATTCAGAAGTTATCGCGTGCACTATGATGGAGGACACCACAAAATATTATTAAGATTTTTTGTGCTAGATGGATTATCAAATTTTATTTACAGAAGGGTCAAATATTTAAGGGACCAAAAGTAGTTTCTTGAGTAGCACTATTTTTGCCATACTTCTACCATGTAACCCGAATAATTTATCAGCCTGTAGACTGCCTGGCTAATGAAATTACTCATCTGGTCACATAATTTGATATGTTGGTGCTTCCGCCTAGATGTCCATAGACATCGGGGGAATCGGCTCTCTCTAAATTCGGATAATGTGAGTGTGCAGAATTTGATTTGGTCAATAATATGCATTAAATTTATTAATTTCTGTGAAACAAGTAATTTTGTGGTCCTAGAAATATAATTTAGCACTCGATGGGTCTATTAGAAGTAAACAATATATGTCAGTTGACATTTATTCATTCTATATGATTTCAGCCAAAAGATATAAACATGTTTGTATTCGACTGTAAATATCTGATATCTGTCACAAGAAAGATAGCCAGGAAGATGCATATTGAAGAAATTTCGCTCATGTCGAACATCAGTCTCTATTGGCTCGCTCCGTCTCCCAATATTCTCAGACTCAGGGGAGACTCTTTCTGTGTTTTTTTCATGGGACGTGTTTGCTGCTGTCTACGACTAAAAATTTCACCCTTTTTGATTTTGTGTAGTGTACCAGAAATGTTCTAGATCGCAATTTTATGCATCTGTGAAGGGATACAGGAACCAAGAACTATGGTGTTGGGACTGCAGTCAGATACCTACTCGCTACGCCTTGTCATCCAATTTGATCTTAAGATCATCAGCGTGTTTTGTAGGAGAATGTGCTCGCACCTTATTTCTTTTCCCATATCCGATACGAAGCAATTTGTGAATCGCGCTCATGATAATTTCGTGGTTCACTTTCTAGTGATGATCGCATGATTTTTAATGTGGTTCGTGGCGTCCTGTGGATTCCGCTCACGCGTCCGCGTGCGTGACCGGTTATTGTTGTGAGCACAAGTAGAAGAAAGATCGTGGTTTGTGTTGCAGTAGTAAGGGAAAAAAATGGCACAACTGGAGATGGTGTAATATATAGAATATTACTAACAATCAAGGCCGGAGAGAATTTGTTCTCTTAGAGCAAATCGCATAGTCGAGAATATGATTGAGAGAGAAAAGAAGATAAGGGGTGCTAACTATTCTTCTCTCTCGCGCGCGCAAATGTTTGTCAATTATTATTGTAAGGTATCTCATCTGTCAAAGATTTTGGTTTGTTTATACGCTATTCCAAGAAAATGTGGATTGAATTTGACACCCAAAGATAATGTGCCCTTGTGTCTAGTAAGGGACAGACCTTTAACAACGTCTGCTAAAAACGCAGAAGCTGCGAAAATAACGGGTCACAGCCAGTATAGAGGTGCCTGGTTGTTTGCCTCGAAAGATTAGCAATCGATTTCCTGCTATTTTTTTAAGCTCTGTATTCTGTTATCACGCAAAAAACAATGTGTTAGTCGTGATTGGCGTGAGCGGAACAATACGGGTGAAAATGCAACTCGCATCAGATCCAGGTAGACTTTACTAGATATTTTCAGTCGCAGCATAATTGAAAACCAGAATTGGATTTTATGAAAATTATCTATTAGCATTTGACCAATAACATTCTGTCAAATAATATTCTATCGATGATGTTTTGAAGAGCTGGGGGTCTATAAGCGACAAACTTAAAGGTAGGTTAGCATGGGTGGTATTTGTAGGAGCGTTGGAAGTATGATTACAGTGCGCAAAAATATACAAAAGAACTACTTTGTGGCTACAATCGTAGAAATATCTTATGCGAGGAGGGATAAGTAATTTGTGACTAACCCTACGTAAAAAGTTAAACAGATGTGGGATTGTGTGTGGAGTGTTGTAGTGTGTGGTATAGTAGGGTGTAGCGAATCGTTCTAGAGCAGGAAGTAACGTGGTAGTAACAGCCAGACATATCGGCCTCTGCTATTTTAGACAGTGGTGGGATCGTGTGAGGTGCTGTTCTCTGCGACGGTGCAGGTTTCCAAGTCCTCAGTGAGCCCGAGGCAAAGTGCACCACTGTGAAAGATGGGAGGGAGCGCCGAGGAACAGGAGGGAAGTAAAGTGCTTGTCCTCGCGTCGGGAAGAGAGCGGTCTAGCGTGGAGGCTTAGGAGAAGTGATGGGGTGCGAACACATAAAGGCGCGAGGAAGCCTAGTGGAAGTGTTCTGTTATGTGTTCGGCGGAAACAAATGGCCTTAATCCAAATCTATGAGTATGTTGAACTCCTTGTACAGACCAATGCGTAACACATTTATCATTCTGGTAACCGGATATGATATAGCGCTCTCGCTCCCTAACAGTTGATAGTAAAAGCGAATCCTGAGTTGCTAAAGGTTTAGCCCAGGCTCAATTAATGGCGCATAGAAACCTATGTAGCATTATCCTTGGTGGATTCTAATATTCTTAAAGTCGTTTTCCAACATATGATTTTTAAAAAACGTATTATTGTATTATATGGCCTTTTATTTGATGCGATATTTATCTAACCAAACTAAATTATTTTGTAACCTTCAGCCTGACTATCCCAGAACATTACTGGAACGGAAATTGGAGTATTTCTCAAGCAGGCGTGGCTGGTGAAATAGAAGAATTTTCAATTTGCAAACACAGAAGAGGCAAGCTTTTAGTCTCTCAGGTTAGTAGTGTGTCAGGCAGAAAAGTCTTGCCTAAAACAAGCAGCAAAGTTCGTGGTTGAAAAAGAGCGCGGTCACGTGTGTGTTTGCTGGAAATGCGAAAAGCATTTCGGCTGCCTATAGTTTAAGGAGCGTATGATTACACTAGGAACATGTGTTTATTGTTGGCTAAGAATAAATAAAAATTCAAAAAACTTAGTTCCTTATTTTCTATATTTATATATATTCTATAGTATGACAAAATCTGGAATATTTATTTATATCTTAGCGCTGTGGCACAATAGATGTTGTCTGATCTATTTGAGAGCTGGTAAGTAGGTGTAGTGGGTAATATTACGGCCCAAAGACGTAGCTTTGGTTCTTAAAATGCGCCGTGTAGGAAAATTTGTATAAACCTGAAAGTCGACTGCGTGTTGTTAGCCAACTTGGATTTCTATGAGGTTATAGCATTAAAAATGCAAAGATTTCACTTATTTTCTGTGATTGTTTTTAAAAACAGCTGAATGACAGTGCTTGCCATATTGTTGGAGATGTCCTGGATAACGAGTACTCTGTTTTTTTTAGGTCCTCACGGCTGGGGATCGCAGTGCTAGAAAAGAAACAGCCCAACGTTATCGTATGAAAGGTTTGTATAAATTGAAGCAGTTTAGCAGTTTGTTTTAGGACAATTGCTATATTGGGAACAGGCTGCCTGGAAAGATTATAGTTTTTGCTGAAAATCTGCTACTCCGGAAAAAACTCGGTAAATTCCACTTCGGTCTATCTGGATAAAGAACAATTACAACAAGTCGCCCTTTATTTTATTAATTTATGGACCAACGAACATCGTAATTACGTTTCTTTATTTCAAAAATATCATTAAAAATGACAAATTTGTTACTAGACATCAAACATTTATGGGTTTTGTTGTAGCAGAATGAAGACGTCATTTCAACTGATGCAGTTTGCTATTTCAGTTTGCTATATTTCGAAAAATTTGCCATTTTCATTTCAAGACACATTTGCTAAGATTCAGCGGTATTTATTCGTTAATTCAGCATATTATAAAATTGTTTGCTGTTTCAAATAACGCGGCTTTGGGTTGAAACTGACGCTACATTGGCTGATTTTTCTCTTATCAGCAGACAAAATCTGGTTGTTTTTAAGCTAAACTTTTTTGATGTTATTAATTAACAAAATTTGGGAGTGCAATGCTTAAGTGCAGGTACTTATCTATTCGGTTTTTTTCACCAAAACACTAATTAAAAGTTACAAAATGTTTATTGAAGACGATTTAATTTTGAAATCAAGGCTTGTCCAAATAATCGCGATTGAAAAGTCCAAGGAATTGATTGCAATAATCTTATATATTTCTAAAGTGTAATTAATGTAAAAAAAGTAACAGTTGAATAACAGGCTGGTTTTTCAGCTTGAGAAACTGAAACTAGTACTCAGGCTTTAGTAATACTAGAGTACTTTGCTCTCACAAAACTAATACATATTATCAAGGATTGAATCCATTATTCGATCATCAACGATTGAGTTCACTATTCGTCATTGTGGCGATCGAGCCGTAAACATTGTTAATAATCTGATCGCGGATAATCACGATTATGTCATACGAACACCAAATATCAGTAAATCTGGAAGCGCAAAATAAATAGCTTTAATTTATATAAATTACGATTCTAATCGTAGTGGGATTATTTTTTTAGGTTCTGCGTCAAGCCTGCCTTTCAGCCGCCGGTACGGGCAAAAATGTTAGTGTTTAGCTGCCACGTAATTTAGACATTAAAATAGCTTAAAGCCAAGTGACAATAGTTGTGTCTGTGCTATTTACACGTTGCTTCTGGACGTAGATGTATGTGTTGCGAAGATTTGTTTCGTATCATACAGATTATTGATCGATCTATCCAGCGATTACAGACTTGTATAAACAGACTTTGAATTATGAACAATATTATGAACGTTTGGGGCCGAGGAAGAAGATAAAGGCTAAAGTTTCATGGCTCTTATATTAATGAAAATAAGCATAAAATGCCCAAACATGTTCGATCAATGAGCCCGGCTTAGAAGACGCGATTCTCTAGTGGTGTAAAAGGTTTGTTTTGGTGACCAAAGATCTATAAATATTTATTTGCCAATCAAAGTCTTTTGAAGTTGTGCATGTTCTTTAAATAAAATTGAGAGGTGGATTTGATTTAATAATAATGTCATGAGTATTTATTACTAGAACAATGAAAGACTGAACATGGGTTTGGTCATAAGGTCAACTTGATTTATAATTAATTTAGATAAAAATACATCTTTATACAATTTAATGAGATTATGTCTTTATAAATTTGTATGTCTTTATGGTGCAGTCTGACTACAATATAAGCAAAAAATCGAATTCAAATTAATGATAGATAGTATAATTATATAATATGAAGTAAGTGAGTACGAAAATTTAGGAGCAGACCAAAAAAAATCATGCTAAAGAATGTGATAATTACTGATCGGAATATTCGGTAAATGTGCTATTGCTCGTACGATATTCCCCATATTTAAATCATAGGACATGTTATTATGCACAATACGGTTCGCTATATAGAAGGACTTTTTTACGAAACACAGCATAATTTGTTACTAGAAGTCTGAGTGAAGTCTCTAAATTTGGATGATAATGAATAAAGTGTCGTTATTTTTTTTACAAGGACTATGCACAATAATGTAGGGGATATGCATATGAAGAAAAAAAGCTGAATAATCCGAAAAATTAAAATTTAGGGAATTCCTACGCAAGCACAGTACACAAAAAAATGTGCACGGTATTTTCTTACTAAGAAGGGCACAACTTGTTGATCTTATCAACAGCTTACTCGAAACTGTCTCCCAATGTATATGGGACTCTCGTTTATTTTCTGCCTCTTCTTTGGCTGAGAAATCACAAACTGGATACCAAGATGTTTTTTTAGATAGTTTATAACTATCTCAATTGAATTTTTTGCGACCAAGAGTGTGTTGTGTTTTTTTTTATTTTCTAATTGTGGTGTATGGAATGATGAATTCTAAAAGGAGTCATTTTTATTTTCTTTATTCCTCTTTTAGTATTTCTTTATAGATAGGATCTAAATCTTGATGTTATTACTAAAAATTATAATAAAAAATTTGAGAATGTTATCAATATTATTTTTTAGGTGTGAATAGTTATTAGTTTCGCCGTTATAGCTACAGTAAAGAATATGATGATAAAAGGTAATTGAATGTGTTTCTCATGTGATGGATAATCTTGCTTGTAGGAACCATTCCGAAATTGTTTATTTTTGTGAAGTATTATAATAAGGAAAATGCATAAGGTTTATGCTATTTGTAGTTAAGTTAGATAACGATTAAACAACGAAATAAGTAATAAATAGAGGAAGTTGTTTGTTGTTGGCACAATTATATGATGCGAACAATTCTTTTTTAGGTGAGGGGGTGTAGAGGAAGAGTGTGGTGTGTGGTGTGAGGCTGGACATGAAATCTCGATTTAAACTATGCTTATGTTATAGACATTATGCGGAAATATATACCGACCATCACTCTAAATAACACAGTTTGATGGCATGATTATTTTTGGGTTTGACCTCAAACGGAAATTGTGATGGATGATTTCAATTGTTTTGGTGATACGAGTTCCGCTACCGCATATAACAAACGTAACAGAAGTTTGTTGATTGCCTTCTACTCAATGTGATTTTAGGAGAACAGGTTTTTTTTTTTGACATTTTGGTATATATCCATCATGAGCAATAAAGCACTAACAACAATGTGTAAAAATAAGATCTTGATTGCAGACAATAGTCTGGCCCCGGAACTGATATAGCGTTTATTGTAAGGAATAATATGTGTGACGTTTCTAATTTTTTCATCAGAATCATGAGATGTTGGATGGTTTGGTTGGTTTTTTTAATAAGGACAACAAAAATCGTAGTAGTGGTATTGATTTCGTTATATTAATTTTTTATATTTTTTTGGGAGAAAATTTTGATTGATGGTGGTGGTGATTTTTCGTTGTTTTTCATTGCATTGACATTCAATTTTTGTTTTTGTTTTTAAGGATGTGTTTTTGTGTTTGGTGTTATATCGATTG
>PGFW01062673.1:17959-38553 GCA_003123925.1 Haematobia irritans | reverse complement strand
AGATCGTGCCCATCAAAGTGTACCAAACGCAGACATCATGTAACTGCATATAAAAATAAATATACCATATAGCAAAAATGCAGAATCAAAAAACGGATACATTTTTTCAAATACTTTCCTTTTTTGTGTTCATATAAAACCACGTGCCACTTCTGAATAAATAAATTAACACAAAAACAGTAAATCCGTTATTCTCCGTCCATTCCAAGAAAACAGATCAACCACACGACTGACGCGCAAATGAAAATCGTGTGCTACCTGCTCCCAATGTTTTATATAAAATTCTTTTCGCTGCCAAAAAACAAGTTAAAAAATTAAATGGTCTTTTGACCGTGTAATTGGTTCTGAGACAATGTCTATACGTAAACTATGTACAAATACTTTTTTCCTGCAAAAAAGATTAAAAAATTGAATGCGTGAGTGTGACATTGAATTATTCCTGACCATGTAATGGTCTCAGAATTCTATCATTTTAAATTAATAAAATATGTTTGCGGGCATCTGAGGACCATTTTAAATGCATTATTGTCAACAATATATTTTTCCTCGCTCAAAATTTATTTTTACAAAAGATAAAAATGACATGGTTTTCGCGGGACAAATTACATACTCTAGATAAGCCATTAAATGGATGCGGCAATAATGTCCAAAACATGGGTTTTTCTGTGCGATGGTATTAGTAAATACCTTTATCAAATTTTTAATAATTTTCCTGATAAACATTTTAATCATCTGCGTATTCATCTGGATTTATTGGAATTTTTTTAAGTGGTTATTATAATCAATAAAAAAACTCAGTAACATTTTATAAATCACAATTATATTTAAAAGCTCTTTCCATATATCACTTCCCTGCATGATCCTTTTCATCTGAGGAACACCCTCATGATATTTACTTCCTAGATTGATTCCTCTAGATTATCAAACACCAGTTTTTCTTATCTTTATGATTAACCTACCGTTTTGGTTTCCGAGATAGACACCAAACCACACTAATATCGGTTCTAACATTTTATAATCAATTTCTGGAAAACTACTGAATTTAGTTGAACCCATTTTGCCCCTATCCATACTCTAAGTCCAAATTCAAGCCTACTCATTAGACACCTTTGTGAAAATTGGTTGAGATTGCTTGGAAAACTATGGTTACATTTTTACTTGGGATTTGGTGGAGGAATAACATAGAGGATACCCCCACACCATCACACCAGAAATTGTAATGGTTGAATTAGCTGTTATGGAGCCTTGCTGTTGGTAGCTGAAACCAGCAGCTGTTTAGCAGAGCAACTGGGTTCCCACCCTTTGGACACGATCAGTTTTGCTACCATTTTATGCGCCAAAATAACTCCGTACAAAAGACCACAGACAAGAAAAAAACGCTAGCTCCAGGTTCTTTGCTTTTTGTTTTGTTGTAATTTTTTCTTCCATCGTTGTTAAGAACTTTCTTTTCATTTTCATTGCTGCAAAATAAGCGTCAAGAAAAATGATAGGAATAAAAATAACATCCCGCATTTAAACGCAAATCAGATGAGGTAGACAGAATTTAGGTGTAGTTGTTTTTTTTTTTTCATGTATTTCGACATCAGACTAAAATGTGGAAAAGATGGATGAATTGTAGGTTGGATGCTGGGTTTTGCTTTAGGTAAGATTGTTTTCTTGGTGGCTATATTTTGGCTTGGTAAATTATTGATATGAATATTTCATATTTTGGAGAACCATGAAGAAGCTTTAAAGCACGCCATCTTTTGTTCAGAGATTTTTTCTCTTCCTTAAGATCTCACTCTTCCTCGAGATTTTAGATCAAATTTATATTTATCCATAGGGAATGATGAATCTTTCGGAGTATTTACAATAGCCCCAAAAAATCCCCTTTGAATGTTGGAATGTCGATTAATATTTAAGGAAATGGACTAAGGTATTGCTAATGATGAGCCATAGATGACTTGTCGACATTGTGGAAATTTTAATGAAGATCACACATCGGTTTTCCAGGATACTTACTAGACATCGTTTAATGCGCATCAAAGATGCGTCTTTACGGATATTTTTCAGTAACTACCCAGCAAAAAAAAAATTTGCAAGTATCTTTCAATGCACAACTTTAAATAGCACTTCAGAAGATCACTCCCAATGATGTTCTTTATTTTAACTACCAGGAAGTTCTTTTAATTAAATTTTTATATCTTGGTTTTTTTCATACTTTTAATAGGTAATTTAAAGTTTTTTGGAGTCAAATAGTAAAACCAGAGTAAGAATTCCATAAAATGTACAAATCATTTAAATTTCGCGAAAAAAATGCTAAATTCCCAATCTGCAAAAAAATGTGAATTTTTGAAATATTTGAGGTCAAACGTTCCGACTAAGCGTTAGAATCCATTAAAATTATAAAAAATTATAAAAATGATTTATTTCCAAAATATCACATTAAATTTTTCTAATTTACATCCAAAACATTGAATTTGGATCACACCATAAAGAAGTTGATTGCCAAATTCAGTGCAACGGCTGTTGAAATGGAGGACTTCTGTCTATGACAAGCCCATGTTTAATTCAGTCGCTTCTGCGTCAATTTTTGCCACCACTTCCGATCAAAAGGAACATTTTTCATACATTTTTTGGCGACGCTTTTTTTGCCTGGTTAGTAATATCAATTTTTCTTCTGTTTTTAGGATTTTATCGACATTTTCCAATTCCTTTGTAACAGTATTCCGACTATTATAATAGAAGTGTACTATGGTATCTTTTGATCCGTCTGTCTGTTTGTTAATCACGCTACGCCTTCAATAATTTCAGCTATCGTGCTGACATTCTGCCACAAAACGTCGTGTTTTGGTCTCCAGCACGTGCGGAATTTCGAAGATGTACTATATCTTTTCATGTTTCGATCTAGCTCTCATATAAACTGATTTCCCCAGATGACTCAACCGCATTTATCTTTCAGATGTTTTTGAAATATTTCAAATCTAGTGGTTGCATAGATAAGCAATACAAGACATATAACCGATCTTGAATCTTAAGGACATTGAAGCCGCATTCTACTTTTATGTTATATCCTACAACACACTGTGTGGCAACAGGGTACTTTAAGATAGTTCATATGTTTACAAAACCAGAGGAGACGAGATTAGGCATATGGATGTATTGATGTATTGATGTTAGCCCCCCATATAGATATGACCCCGATTTTTGAGTTCTTGAAGGCCTTTAAAGCCGTAATATTGTAATCCGATTTGCTTGAAATTGGAAACTTAGTGTTTTTTTAGGTCAACAAGAATAGTATAACAAATTTTGTATCCATTGGATTGCAGTTTGGTATAGCTCGATATACCATAAGGCCGATTTGTCTCTTTGGAGGCCATAGAAGTTGCAATTTTTATTCCTATTTGCTTGAAAAAGACAATTCTATGAGAATTTAAAAATCGGGAAAGTAGTTTCATATTCAATGGAAGTTGTGCAAAAGTGTAGTTTAGCAAACTCAAACAAGTATATACGGCCCGTAGTTCGTGCCAGGGCCGAAATCTTATGTACCCTCCACCATGGATTGCGTTAATGCTGGTGACATTTCTGAGGCTTTCAAGCTTCTCTAAGTTGTTTCACTGGAATGGGAACGCCGTTCGGACTCGGCCTATAAAAAGAGGACCTTGTCATTGAGCCTTAACCATGGAATCGGGCAGCACTCAGTGATAAGAGAGAGTTCACCCACTTGTGTATCACAATTGGACACTTGAATAGTCTATAGTGAGCCTGATACATCGGCTGCCACATAACCTGAACTTAACCTAACATGGATTGCGTAGAAACTTCTTACGAAAGACTGGCATCCACAAATTTCAACTCACTCGGTTTTGAAAATTTGTCTCCAAAGAGGCTCCAAAACAATACTGGGGATCGGTTTAATATGGGCTATAAAAATGATTTTGGACTTGATAATGGACCACTTTTGGCATGGTTGGTTAATATCATTTATACTACTTACCACGTACCAAATTTCAACCAGATCCGATTTTGAATTTTGCTTCTCCAAAAAGGCCACCAGAGATCAAATCTGGCGATCGGTTTATATGGGAGCCTATATATAATTCTGGACTGATAGGAACCAATTTCTGCATGGTTGTTGGATACCATATACTAACATCACGTACAAATTTCAACGAATCGGATTAATTTTGCTATTAAGGGAGCTCCGGGAGGTCTTAATCTCGGGGGATCGTTTATATGGGGAGATATATATAATTATTGGACCGATATAGACAATATTTGCATGGTCATTAGAGACCATATACTAACATCATGCTTACCAAAATTTCAGCCGGATCCAATGAAATTTGTGTTCTCTGAGAGGCTCGTGCAAGCCAAATCGGGTGGGGATCGATTTTATATGGGGGCTATATATAATTATGGACCCGATGTGGACCAATTTTTTGCCATGGTTTGTTAGAGACTATATACTAACATCATGTACCCAAATTTCAGCCGGATCGTATGAAATTTGCTTCTCTTAGAGGCCTCCGCAAGCCAAAATCGGGAGGGATCGGGTTTATCATGGGGGCTATATATAATATGGGACGACTGTGGACAATTTTCGATGGTTGTTTAGAGACATATATAAACATCATGTACCAAAATTTCAGCCGTGATCGGCATGAAATTTTGCTCTCTTAGAGCTCGCAAGCAAGGGCTATAAAAAGGGTTTACTTGAATCCAAAAGATTTTTACCTTGTCCCTTAATTTTTTGGTATTGTATCGAGCAAGAGATGCGTTTCTTTTGAATAGACATATTTTCAAGCGACCTATCTGGTTTTAAAATTATAGAACAACAAAATTAAAATGTTAGGATACAGATACTCATTTAGCAATTTTCATTCTCTTTTTCAACAGTATATTAATAAAGCTATTTACTCACGTACAAAGAAAATGCCTGCCACTTCAAAAAAAGTTTACTTTGATCCAGAGGATTTTCTGACCTTCCCTAAGGATTTGGTATTGATTCCGATGGCCAAAGATGGGCTTCTTTAAAAAAAAAGAAATGCTTTAGCGACCTATCTGCCTTTAAATCTAGGGCCAATTAAAATTAAAATTAGGCTACAGATCTCCATTTATCCAAATTTGTCATGTCTCTATTTCCGCGGTTAGTTAATAAAGGTACTCACGTACAAACAAATGCCGGAAAGTTTTAAAAATCCAAATTATAACGGCATACTTCAAACAGTCGAAAAAAGTTACTAAATATAATCTCAAAAAAAAACAAAAAAAAAACTTTAAAACAAAGACGCTAAATTCCTCAAAATAATTCTTAGTCTATATGTGAAACGTTTTTATCTTACAATCTAAAAGTGTCAATATTTCAGTTAATTTAAGACGATTCTTAAAACAAAAATGTGTTTTTTATTTTAAGAAAAAATTATCCTTAGCTTCAAGAGGCATGCGGACTCTAACGAAGGGACGTGTATCAAATTTTACAAAAATGTGTTCCAAAAATTGTGTGTTCCTATAATTGAATAAGAATTTTTGAGTAAAGATATACATTTTCCTGTTTAATCTATAAATTTCTCACTTTTAAGGAATTTGTCCTTAGTTATTTTCGTAATTTGTACAATTTCTGTAAATTTTGGAATTTGTCCTTAGTATTTATGTAATGCGCATGCTAATTTACGTTGAATAAATCTTAATAACCCACGCGTAAAATATTTTTCAGCGATTTCCGCTCCTGCCGTCCGTCGTGGAAATCATCCTAGCTTCCGAAACGAAACACGCTACGACTTGAAACTTGCACAGATGGTTGTTATGAATGTTGTCGGCATGGTATTTGGCAACAAGTGACATGATCGAGAAGCCGCGTTTTTAACGTATAGCCCTCCATATAAAACGATCATTCCAGGCAGTTTAGAGTCCGGAGCCACTTGCGAGGGAGCTCACATTCCGATTCGGATTGTGAAATTTTGTCAATGTTAGCAATATGGTATTTTAATAACATGACAAAACTTGCTCAATATAAAGTCTTTAAACTTATAAATAAGGCCCCTCATATAAAACCGATCACCCCAGATTCAAGTCGGAGACTCTTGGAAGAGGAAATTCCTTAGAGAGGAAATTTTCATCCGAATTTCGACTGAAATGGTACCGTATGCGTTAGTATATTGGTCCATAGCCAAAGAGTGAATCCCATATCCGTTCAAGTTGATATAAATCAGAGAAACTCCGAACATTCATTTTTCTGCTTCCTTATATTAGGGCAATTCATTTTGATCTTGCAAAATGTTAGACTACTAATCTCATAAAACTTGGACCAAAATCGTTTCATAATTGTATATAGCCACTCAATATAAAAGTAAACCGATCGCATATTTCACTTCATGCCCTCTTTTTAGCGCTTCAAAATTCATTAATCAGTTCGTTAATTATTTATAGACTTTGCTATATGATATTTACCGGTCAAGAACTAAAATTATAATAGGTATTTAAATCTTGCCTTTATTGTCTAATATATACCCCGATAAGCGACTAAACTTTGCAATTTAGTAAGATGATTTAGGAAGTTTTAAGATTACCTTGCCATCGGTAAGTATACTACCACAACCCAAATTAATTCGATTTGTGTGATGACAGTCTTTAGTAAGAAGTTTCTATCCAATCCCATGGTGTGAGAGTATATACGATTCGCCTGGCCTGAACTTATGGCCGTATATAACTTATACATAATTTGGGCTATTATATATTATTTGGATCTTCGTTTAATAAATCATTTTGTGGAAATAGCTACAAACTCTCATTACTACATAATTGACATATTAAATTATCCTTGACGATTTCTTCTTTGCATAACTACAAAATACCTCAAACTGCTTTGAACAGTACTCATGACAATACAAATTATCTTATTTGAGTTCATACTTCTAATTGTACTTCATTATCAAACATTGGCCTTTGGAGTTTTCGATATTTTAAATTATCCTTGAATCCCATTTTGTTGACTAAGGCTTAAGCGTGTTCCCACTTTCAAATATCTTTCGAAAATGGGATACACTCCAAAGAGGAAGTAGAGGGCTGTTAATTATTTTCTTTGTAATTAAATTACAAATTAAATTTGTATGCATCAGAAAACAGTGGAGATAAAAAAATAGACTTAGTTACCATAGAAATCGTAACGAAATTTCTATTTTAGAATTGGTGTTGGGGTTATAATAATAATAGAGGTTTGTTATGCGTGTCTGTTAGCAAATGAAATCATCGATTTTCGAGTGTATAAATCATACTATTCTTAACCGATCTAGACGATATTTACTTAAGTTGTAAATGAGGCATGGAATTTTAATATCCAATTTTGCTTGAAAATTTATAATAACATTTCTGCAAATCATGAGGTTGAAGAATTCTCTCCGCTGCACAACTCCAATTTTCTATAAAAAAAATTGGAAAAATTTTATTTCTATAAAAATTGTCAAAATTTGTATATGTAATGCTCAAAATTTTCATAAAATTGTATTCCTTTAAAATTTGTCAAAATTTAATTTCTATGGGAAATTTTTGTAAGAATTCTTACTATAGGACAATTTTGCAAACTTTAATTTGGGGTAATAAAAAATTTAGTACATATCAGGTTATATTTCCTATAGAATATTTTGATTTTCAAAATTTAATTTCTATCGATAAATTGTTCAAACTGTCTTTTTCTGTAAAAATTTGTCAAAATTTGTCAATTTTATAAAAATTTGTCAAATTTTATTTCTATAGAAAATCTTGTTCCAAAATTTGTATTTTTATAGAAAATATCTTCCAAGAAGCTCTATTTCTATAAAAAAAAATAATTGTCGACAATTTTATATTCTTATATTGTAAAATTTTTTTCTAACAATTTTGTACTTATATTCTATAGCAATTTTGGTCGAAAGAATTTTATTTCTATAGAAAATTGTCAAAAATTTGTTCTAATTGTAAAACTTTAATTCCCTATAGGAAAATTTTGCTCAACAATTTCAAATTGAATAAAAAAATTTTGTCAAAATGTTGTCTTTCTGTAGAAATCTTGTCAACCACTTTACATCTATGGAAAATTTTTTAAGATCTATTTCTATAGAGGAAATGCTGCTCAAAATTTCAATTTTAATAAAAACTTTGTTCCAAATTTGTTAATTCACTATCGAAAACTTTGTCCCACATGATTTTCTTTCTATGCAAACACTGGCTTTGTTCAAAGATTCATTTCTGTAAAAAATGTTGTTAGAAAGTATTATCTATAGAAAATGTTGTTCAAAAGTTTTATTTTCCTATAAAAAATTTTTCGTCAAAATTTATTTGGTAACAACATTTTTGTAAGATTCTCTATTCCTATTACGAAAATTTGTCCAAAACTTTTTAATTTTGATTAAAAAGATTTAGTACAACATTACATTTCTATAAGAGTATTTTGTTTTCCAAAATTTTTATTTCTATGAATAAATTTTTGCAAACTTTCTGTTTTCTGTAAAAATTTGTCAAAATTTCAAATTTTAATAAAAATTTTGTCCAAAAATTTTATTATCATAGAAAATGTTTGTCAAAAAATTATTATTCTATAGAAAATCTTTGTCAAGGATTGTATTCTATAGAAAAATATTCCAAAGCTCTAATTCTATAAAAAAATATTGTGCACAGATTTTCATTTCTATAGGGAAATTTGTCAAAATTTGTTATTTTATAGAAAGAGTTAATTGTCATTATAAAAAATTTTGTAAACTTTTCTCTATAGAGAAATTTTAAAACTTTACTTCCATGAGAATTTTTTAGATATCTAAAAAGATTTACAAAATTATTATAAAAACGTTTTGTTCAACAGATTTATTTCTAATGAAGAAGTTGATCAAATACAGTTATTCTATAATGAAAATTATTGGCAAGAGTTCTTTTCTATAGAACATTTTTGTGGTCAAAGTTTCCTGATTTTATATAAACAATTGTGTGTCAACACAGGTTTTATTCTTATGCTAAAATTGTTGTCAAAATTTTATTGTCTATAGAAAATTTTGGCAAATTGATATTTTAATAAAAATTTTGCAAAGCATTTTAGTTTATCAAGTAAAAATTTTTGTAAAATTTTAATTTATAATAAAAATTTGTCAAAACTTTATTTTCTGAATTTCAAAATTTTTTTATCATTGAAATCTATTTTGTAGAAAATTTTGTCTAATTAATTTCAAGTATCAAAATTTTGATAATTTTCAAATTACTTCGAATTTTGTCTTAAATAATTTCTGTAAAACATTTGTAAAATTCTCAATTTTTATAAAAATTTCTATAGAAAATTTTTGTCAAATTTTATTTCATATAGAAAAATTTTTTTAAGATTCATTTCTATTAGAAAATTATAAAATACATAAACACTTTATATTGAATAGAATAGAAATACATTTCAACGTATGAACTACAAAAAATTGCAGGATATTTGTTATATCTTAGGATAATTACTATTTTATAAGATAAAAAAATTTATGCAAAATTGTTTGATTTATAATGAAGGAAAAACTATTTAACACTAAAACTTCTATAAAAAATTCTAATGGAAAAATCTTTTTCTTCAAATTTATATCTCATAGAAAATTTTGCAAATTTTTATAGAAAATCTAATGGAATTTTTAATAGGGAAATTTTTGATAAAAATTTTATCGATGAAAATTTTGTCAAACATTTGCTTTTTGTGAAAATTGTCTTGTATAGAAAATTATTGTGAATTGTGTTTAAAGTAGGAAATTTTATCCAAATTTATTCTATGAAAAAATTTTGTCAAAATTTTATTTCCATAACAAATTGTTTGCAAAATTTTCATTCTATAGAATTTAATAAAATAAGACGTAACACTTATTGAATAGAAAAAGAAATACATCCCGACTTAATAACCACAAAATTGCACAGATTATGTGCCTTATATTCTAGATAATATTTTTTATAACTGAGAAAAATTGATCTCCAATAAATGAAGGTTGATTCTATGAAGGAAAAACTATTAACAAAAACCTCTCTATAAAAATATTTCATAAAAATTTTACTTCCAAATTATTTATTCTATCGAAAACTTCTCAAAATTTTATTTCTATTTAAAATTTTGTAAAATTTTATTCTCATTAGAAAATTTATCTTCTATAGGTAGGTAATATTTTTCAATAATTTCAAAATTTCTCGAATTTGTATCCATTGAGCAAAATTTTGTTCAACATTTATTTTTATTAAAATTTTTTGTCAAATTTTTATAGAAAATTTTTTAAAAATTTTTTATAGAAAATTTGTGAATGTTTTTTTTAAGTACCTGAAAAAACAGTGAAACCCACCAGGAAAGATAAAACTTTCGATTAATTTTAGAAAATTTTGATTTTTTTTTTAGAAAATTTAACTAAAACCAGTTATTACAAGCGCTGGGCATCCACTCGATATGGTAAAAAATAAGTAATATTTTTCGACCAAATTCAAGGACAAAATTTATTAGACATAAACTAAGTTTTTGCACTTGGTAAAGAAAATTTTGTAGTTTAAGAGAAAATCTTGGAGTAGTAAGCTACAAATTGCAAGAATGTCTTTAGTGCCATACGAAGTTCATGATGGACCACATTTTTTGGTTTAAAATTTTCAATTTAAAGAAATAATGAACTATTTTGTGAGAAATACGAAATTAGGAAACCTTTATGCTTTATTTTTGTATAATTTTTTCCTGTTTTTTAGTTCATTTAACTAACGTACGCAAAAAATTATTTGAGTAAAGTAAACTTTTTCCAAACATAATGATTCTATGAACTAATATAAAGTTAAATGGCTTTAGCTGAAATAGGAGAGTTCACTTTTTTGAGTGTAGAAATTTTATCAAAATTTTTATTTCTGTGTGAAAATTTTGTCTACACGCAAAAGAAAAAACGTTTGGAAAACGTGTCTGTACCCGAAAACGTTTTTTCTTTTTGTTAGAGTTTTTTTGAATTGCTTCGAAAAGTATACACTTTTATCATCAAAAAAATTCGTTTGTACAAATTTTTATTTTTTTTCGATTAAAAAAAGTTATTTTTGAACCAAAACACAGTTTCTTTTGTTTATTCAAACACTGTTTCTTTTCTGACTTTAGGTTTTTAATAAGACCACATTTTACAGTCATTAGTAAAAATTTAATATTAGAATGTAATGTTACAACATTTTTCGGAAATCTTCGACCATATCTGGAATATATGCTAAAAAAATAACTGTTGGTCGAAGCAGGATCGAACTTCACGACCCTTGGCATGCCCGCCAAGGTCGGGACGTAGCAACCACTGCCTCCACGGTGCCCAAACTTAAATGATTTTTCTGTTAAATAAACTTTGTTTAATCGGGTCCATGGGCGCGCAAGCTATGCTATATAAATATAAACTTATTATGGGTAATTGTCTATTTGATGACAATAACGGCTACATAAAGCTCAGTGGATGTGTGTTGGCCTTACAAATTGCATGGTCCCACGGTTTGAATTCTCCGGTCCAGGCGAAAGGAAAAAAAAAATTATAAAATTGTTAAAGTTCTTCTACAGTTGTTTGTATTACAGAAAAAGCGTGCTAATTAATTAAAAAACTTCGGTGGAAGTGGAGAAAGATGTGAGCGAAAATTCCAATTACATACACTCAAAAAAAAACGCGGAACCTCACTATTTCACTTAAAGCCAATTTAAATTCCTATATTAGTTCATGAAATTGATATATTTGGATGAAAGTTTCATTTACTCTAATAATTTTTTTACGATCACGTTTAGTTAAAATTAACTAAAACGACGGGAAAAAATATACAGAAATGATAGCCATTAAAGATTTACTTAAACTTCTGCTTCAAAAATAGTTCAACTTATTTTCTTAAATTGCAAATTTTTTCTCAATAATGCGTCCATCGATGAACTTCGTATGTCACTAAAAGACATTCTTTGCAATTTTGAACTCACAATTTTTTCTTCAAAACTACAAAATTTATCTTTACAAGTAAAAAAAATTATTATCTTAATAAAATTTTCTTGAATTTGTCGAAAAATATTTACTTATTTTTGTGATATCGGCGTGATGTCAGGTTTTGTAATACTGTTTAGTTAAAATTTTCTAAAAATATACAAAATTTTCTAAAATTAACCAAAAGATTTCTTCCTGGTGGGTTCACTGTTTTTTCAGTGTAGAATTTTTTTTTTTTGAGTAGTCTTTATGAAAGATTGTTTTTAATCTTGCGAAAAAAATAAACGTTTATCACAAAAAGTATATACTTTTCTTCCAAATACACTTCCTTTCAACGAAAAGCAAATGGAGAAACGAACTTTGTTTGTCTAAAATTTCGTGTGGGAGGAAAGAATTATTTTTGTTGGCGTCGTACAATGTTTATTTCTCGTGAAACTATGTTGTCACAGATTTTATTTCTAGTAGAATAATTTTGTCAAAGATTTTATTTCTAATATGGAAATTTTGTCAAAATTGTATTCTACACTGGACCCACAGGAAGGTAAATTTTTGATAATTTTTGAAAATAATAAGTAAATTTATTTTCGACAAATCAAGAACGTTTATTAAACATAATTATTTTTTTATCACTTGCAAAGAAAATTTCGTGCGTTAAGAAAAATTTGGAGTTCAAAAATTGAAAAAATGCTTTTAGTACATTCGAAATTCAAGATGGTTGCATTATTGGTAAAATTTACAAATCTTAAGAAATTCTGAACTGATCCATATCGGCATTTAGATAATATAAGACCGATATTTATGTCTGAATCTGCAAATAGAATTTATACCTATTCAAATTGCACTTTCATAACTGTCGTTGATCAATTGTTATAGAAATACTATATAATTTTGTGGTTAATGACTAATGAATCACCCTCTCAATAAAATAATAGCATAGACCTACTATTATTAAAGAAATGAGATAATATTTTTTGCCATGAATATTTTTTTTTCTTATTGTCTGGGATTTTTTTCATTCTTCTTTGCTTTTTAAAGCTTTATATCTCTAATCCCATTCATCATTCTTACTCACTTATCCAAGACTATATCTTCATTACTTACCTTGTAGATTTGCCTTTAATAAATTTCGTATTTGTCCCAAGTAATGTTGACGAATGACTAGAGTGGGTATTTAAATTTAGTTCTTCTACGAAGGAGATCTTAACAGGTTTCTTGAACTTACCAATGAACTTTTGGTTATTTGGTCCAATAAGACCATAGCTGTGCTAGTGGCAATACTGCCATCATTGGGACTATAGGAGTCGCAAACCGCGAAACTTTATTGCTATTTCATAGTGCCAATGATGGGCGTATTGCCATAGCACAGCTATGGTCTTATTGGACAATTAACAAAAGTCATTGGTAACTAGTTCATAAGAAAACCTGCTTAGATTTCTTCCTTTGTAGAAGAACTAGATTTAATACCCACTTAGCATTTCGGTCACATTTACTTGGTGACCAATACGAAATTTATTAAAGGCAATATCTAATGGTATGTCATGAGATATAGTCGTTGGAGTATAATTGGTAGGTATGATGCGAAATACGGGATTAGATTATTAAAAAGCTTTTAATAAGCAAAGAAATGAAAAATCAACCAATTAAACGACAAATTTATGGCAAAAAGTATTATCTTCCATTTCTTTATATTGTAGGCTATGTATTATTTTATTGAGTAGGGTGGATTCATTATTCATTAACCACCAAATCTATAGTATTTTAATAAAAATTTGAATCACAAGTTCATGGTGGCACATTCTGGTGAATTGGTTAAATTTCATCTTGCAAATTCAGACATAAAAAATTTCTCACCGGTGCGTATTCCTATTTTAAAGCGATATGAAGAATAGTCTCAGCAATTTCTGTCAAGAATTTGTATTTTCATACAATACATGCCCACCCAATTCTTGCATAATTCCTCGAATTCGAGTTACTCAACAAGACATCTTGATGCAATTTTTGAACCTTCCAAAATTTTCGTCAACACTACGAAATTTTCTTTGGGCAAGTGATTAAAAAAAAGTAATTATCGCTTTAATAAACGTTCTTGCATTTTGGTCGAACAAGTATCTATACCTTATTATCTTAAAAATTACTCATTTACCTTCCTGTCGGGGTTCGTCAGTGTAGATATACAATTTTGACAAAAATTTCCTATAGAAATAAAATCTTTACAAAATTTTTCTACAGAAATAAAATTTACAAAATTTTTACAGAAATAAATTTTGACAAAAATTTTTCTTACATGAATAACGTTACACGCAAAAAGAATAATTCTTTACTCCCAAACGAAATTTTTAGACAAAACAAGTTTCGTTTCTACATTTTGCTTTTTCGTTGAAAAGGGGTAAGTGTATTTGGAAGAAAAGTATATACTTTTTTGTTGATAAACGTTTATATTTTTATTCCAGGATGTAAAAACAATATCATAAAGATACTCAAAAAAAAAAAAACTAAAAAAAAAAAATCTAGGTAATTGGATTTTCGCTCACATGCTTTCCTACTTCAACAGAAAGTTTTTTAATTATACCACTTTTTCTGTAATACAAAACATGTAGAAGAACTTGTACGTTGATTTTTATAATTGTTTTTTTTCTTCACTTTTCGCACACTGGGGACGGAGAATTCAACCCGGTGCGATCATGCATTTGTAAGCCAAACACTATCCAGCTGCATGCTATTGTAGCGTAATATTGTCATCATAGACAATCCACTACCCATATAATGTCTATATTACTATATCAAGTATAGCTTTGCCCGGCAGCCCACGCCCGACCGACTTAAACAAGTTTTATTTAACAGAAAAATGCTCTTCGATGTCGGCAGCAAGTAGGCGCAGTGGTTTCTAATCCGTTGACATTTCCATGCAAGAGCAGTCGTGCACGTTTACGTTCCCTCCCTCCTCGACAAAGTTATATTTTTCCCACTACACTAACTATTCCAGATCATGGTCGGAAGATTCCGAAAACTGTTCAACATTACATTTCTTCAATATTTTTAACATTTTTCAACCGCATGAACTGTTTAAAATGACGATGTTTATTAAAAACCTAAGTCTTAGAAAAGACAGTGTTTGACTTATAAACGAAATGAACCTGTGTCTGTTACCGGTTTCAAAATAACTTTTTTTTATCGAAAAAATAAAATTTTGTAACAAACGAATTTTTTTGATTGATAACAAGTGTATACTTTTCGCCAAAAGAAATTCGCAAAAAACTCCTAACAAAGGAAAAACGGTCTTTCGGTACGCGGTTTCCACGTTTTTTTTTTTCTTTTTGGTCGTAGACAAAAAATTTTTCAACAGAAAATAAATATTTTTGATAAATTTCGTACTTTAAAAAAAACATTCACAAATTTTCTATAAAAAATTTTTAAAAAATTTTCATTATAAAATTTTGACAAATAAATTTTAATAAAAATAAATGTTCGAAAAATTTCTCTCCAATTGGCATACAAAATTTCGCCAGAATAAATTATTGAAAAATTTACCACCTGATAGAAGATAAATTTTCTAATGAAATAAAATTTTGACAAAATTTTAAATAGAAATAAAACTTTTGAGAAGTTTTCGATAGAACTAAATATTTGGAGAAAATTTTTATGAAATATTTTTATAGAGGGTTTTTGTTAATAGTTTTTTTCATAAATCAACCCCAATTTACTTGGCAATCAATTTTTCTCTTATAAAAATCATATTTCTAGGAATATTAAGGCAACATAATCTGTGCAATTTTCGTGGTTTAGTCGGGATGTATTTCTTTTTCTATTCAATAAGTGTTACGTTTATTTTTATTAAATTTCTATAGAAATGAAATTTTGCAACAATTTGTTATGGAAATAAAATTTTGACAAAATTTTTTTCATAGAAATAAATTTGAGAAAATTTCCTACTTAAACACAAATTCACAATTTTTTATACAATTGACACAATTTTCTATAAAAAGCAAATCGTTTGACAATTTTCATCGATAAAATTTTTATCAAAAATTTCCCATTTAAAAATTCCCAAGATTTTCTATAAAAATTTGCAAATTTTCTATGAGATTAATTTGAAGAAAAAATTTATTCCATTAGATATTTTTTATAGAAGTTTTATGTTAATAGTTTTCCTTCATTTATATAATCAAACCAATTTTGCAATAATTTTTTCTTCTGTATAAAAATACGTAATTATCAACGAATATAAAGCAAATAATCCTGCAATTTTGTAGTTATTACGTTGAAATGTATTTCTATTCTATTCAATTAAGGTGTTTATGTTTATTTTATAATTTTCGTATAGAAATAGAATTCTTAAAAAAATTTTCTATAGAAACTACAAATTTGACAAAAATTTTCTATAGAAATTATTTATAAAAATTGAGAATTTTCTTTTTGACAAAATGTTTTAAGAAATGAAGTTTGACAAAATTATCGATAGAATAAATTTTGAAAAAAATTTTAAGAAATAAAGTTTTGATAATTTTTATTAAAATTTAAAAATTTTACAAATTTTTACATTGTAGAACAGAATGCTTCCAAAATTTTGTATTAAAATTATCATTGACAAAATTTTCTATAGACAATAAATTTTGACAAATATTTTACTATAAATAAAACGCCTGTGTTAACCACACAATTTTCTTATACTAGAAAATCAAAAACTTCTGACCACAAAAATGTTCTATAGAAAAAACTTTTGCCATAATTTTCATTATAGAAATACACTCTATTTGATCAATTTCTTGCTTAGCAAATAAATCATGTATTGAACAAAACGTTTTATATAAAATTAAATTTTCGTCAAATCTTTCTTAGAATAGATCTTAAAAAAATGTCCAGAAGTAAAGTTTTTTGACAACATTTCTCTATAGAAGACAAAAGTTGTGACAAAATTTTTTTATCAAATTGACAATTTTGACACGAATCTTTCTATAAAAATAACAATTTCTGACAATTTCTATAGAAATAAAATTGTGCGACAATATTTTTTTATAGAATTAGCAGCTTGGAATATTTTTCTATAGAATTCAATCCTTGACATAGATTTTCTAGTAGAACTAATACATTTTTTGACGAAACTTCATTCTATGATAATAAAATTTTTTGGAAAAATTTTTTATTAAAATTGAACAATTTTGACAAATTTTTTACAGAAAACAAAGAAGTCTTGCATAAAATTTATTTCTAATAGAAATTAAAATTTTGGAAAACTCTCTCTATAGAAATGTAATGTTGTACTAAATCTTTTTTATCAAATTAAAAGTTTTGCACAAATTTTCCGTATAGGAATAGAGATCTTACAAAATTATGTTGTTACAAATAAAATTTTGACAAAATTTTTTATAGGAAAATAAAATCTTTTTGACAGACATTTTTCTACTAGAAATACCTTTCTAACACATTTTTACGAAATGATCTTTGACAACAGCCATGTTGCATTAGGAAAGAAAATTGTGGGACAAAGTTTTCAGATAGGAATTAACAATTTGGACAAAAAGTTTTTATTAAACTTGAAATTTTGAGCAGCTTTCCTCTATAGAAATAGATCTTAAAAATTTTCCATAGATGTTATAAGTGGTTGGAAAATTATTCTACTAGAAAGGACAAATTTTGACAAAATTTTTTTATTCAATTTGAAATTTTGAGCAAAACATTTTCCTATAGGGAATTAAAGTTTTGACAAATTTCTATTAGAGATCAAATTTTTTGACAAAATTTTCTATAGAAATAAAATTCTTTCGACCAAAATTTCGCTATAGAATTAACAAAATTGTTGAAAAATTTTCTATAGCAATTTAAAGATTGTCTGACAATTTTTTTTTTTTATACAATAGAGCTTCTTGGAAGAATATTTTCCTATGAAAAATACAAATTTTGGACAAGCATTTTCTATAGAAATACAAACTTGGACAAATTTTTATAAAATTGACAAATGTTGATTAAAATTTTTACAGAAGAAAAGAATATGTTTGACAATTTATCGGATAGAAAAATTAAATTTTTGAAAATCAAATATTCTATAGGAAATTATAACCTGATATGTTAGACTAAATTTTTTATTACCCCCCATAAAGTTTGCAAACATTGGTCTATAGTAAGAATTCTTACAGAAAATTTTTCTCCATAGAAATAAACTTTTGACACAATTTTAAAGGAATAAATTTTATGAAATTTTGCATTACATATACAATCTTTGACAAATTTTTATTACGAAAATGAATTATTTTTCCAATTTTTTTTATAACAATTGGAGGTTGTTGCAGCGGAGAGAATGTCTTAACAACCTCATGATTTGCAGGGATAATTATTATTATATAATTTTCAGTCAAAATTGGATATTATAAATTCACTGCCTCATTTACAACTTAAGTAAATATTCGTCTAGATCCGTTAAGAATATTATGATTAATATAACACTCGAAAATCGATGATTTACATTTGCTACAAACACTCAAATAACAAACCTTTTATTATTATAACCCCAACACCATTTCTAAAATAGAAATTTCGTTACGATTTCTATGGTAACTAAGTCTATTTTTTTAATCTCCACTCTTTTTCTGATGCATACAATTTAATTTGTATTTATTACAAGAATAATCATTAACAGCCCTCTACTTCCTTTTGGGAGTGTATCCATTTTCGAAAGATTTTTGAAAGTGGGAACACGTAAGCCTTTAGTCACAAAATGGGATTCAAGGGATATATTTAAAATTATCGAAAACGTCAAAGGCCAATGTTTTGAGTTAATAGAGTACAAGTTAGAAGTTTGAACTCAAATAAGATCATTTGGTATGTTGTCATGAGTACTGTCATAAGCAGTTGAGGTATTTTGTAATTATGCAAAGACAGAAATCGTCAAGGATAATTTAAATATTGTCATTATGTAGTATGGAGGAGTTTTGTGCATTTCCACAAAATGATTTCATTAACGAAGATCCAAATCAATATATAATAGCCAAATTATGTATAAGTATTCGGCCATAAGTTCAGGCCAGGCGAACTCGTATATTACTCTCCACCATGGGATTGCATAGAAATTTCTTACTAAAGACTGTCATCACACAAATCGAAGTTAAATTGGGTTGGTTGGTAGTTACCTTACCGATGGCAAGGTATCTTAAAACTTCCTAAGATCATTCTTTACTAAATTGCAATGTTAGTCTACGTGGGTATATATTAGACAATAAAGGGCCCCAGATTTAAATCTATTATAATTTAGTTCACTGACCGGTATACTCATAGCAAAGTCTATAAATAATTACTGAACTGACTTATGAACATTTTCTGAACGCCGCGGTTAAAAAGAGAGGCAGAAGTGAAATATGGATCGGTTTACTTTTTTATTGAAGTCGACTATATACAATTATGAAACGATTATGGGTCCAAGTTCTTATTGAGATTAGCTATCTAACTTTTGGCAAGATCAAAAGTGAATTTTGCCCTAATATAAGGAAGCAGGAAAATGGAGATTTCGGAGTTTCTCTGATGTTATACAAGCTTGAACGGATATGGGATTTCACTCTTTGGCTTATGGACCAAATAATCATCTAACGGCATACGGTACCCATTTCCAGTCGAAATCGCGCTATAGATAAATTCGCTCGATCTAAGGAATTTCCTCTTTCAGAGGTTCCGACTTGAATTCTGGGGTGATCGGTTTTATATGAGTGGGCCTTATTTATAAGTATAAAGACTATATATGTTGGAGCAAGTTTTGCGATGTTATTAAATAAATATTGCTAACATTGACAAAAGTTTCACAATCCGAATCGGGATAATGTGACTCCCTCGCAGGTGTCGGAGCTCAAAGCTGTCCTGATGTATCGGTTTTTATATGGAGGGCTATAATGTTAAAAACGCTACGGCCTTCTCGATCATGGTCACTTGTCCTGCCCTCAATACCATGCCGACAAGATTCATAACAACCATATGTGCCAGTTTTCAAGTCGTAGCGTGCTTTCCGTTTCGGAGCTTAGGATGATTTCACGACCGGACGGCAGGGAGCGGAAATCGCATGAAAAAATATTTTATCGCGTGGTTATTAAGATTTACTTTCAACGTAATTTAGCATGCGCATTACATAAATCACTAAGGACAAATTCCAAATTTACAAAATTGTACAAATTACGAAAATCACTAAGGACAAGATTCCTTAAAAAGTGAGAAATTTATAGATTAAACAGGAAAATGTATAATCTTTACTCTCAAAAATTCTTATTCAATTAATTTAGGAACACACGAATTTTTGGAACAACATTTTTGTAAAATTTGATACACCCGTCCTTCGTTAAGTCCGATGCCTCTTGACAGACTAGGATAATTTTTTCTTAAATAAAAAACACATTTTTGTTTTAAGAATGTGCTTAAATTACTGAAATATTGACATTTAGATTGTAGATAAAAACGTTTCACATATAGATAAGAGATTATTTGAGGATTTATGCGTCTTTTTTTTAAGTTTTTTTTTTGTTTTTTTTTGAGATTATATTTTAAACATTTTTTCGACTGTTGAGTATCCGTATAATTTTGGATTTTTATAAACTTTCCGCGCATTTGTTTTTGTAACGATGGCTTACCTTTATTAACATAAACCGCGGAAAAGACGACATGACAAGATTTGGATCAAATGGAGATCCTGTAGCCTATTTTCAA
>PGFW01062654.1:0-16274 GCA_003123925.1 Haematobia irritans | reverse complement strand
GGAAATCCGTAAAATTGAATTAAATGGAATATTCTTTTAAATTCAGATTTTGAATGTTTTTTTTTCGCGTATTGAATGCTTTGACTTATTTCTGGACGGTTTATGGCATTCTTATGTTCGATTAGTTTGCTAGAAGAAAAAAGTAACATGACTTACAAAAATATTAGAAATTAGGAAATTGGGATTGTTATTTCCTTACACAATAATAAGCTGAACTGTTTTTTTGACTTAAAGCTTTTAAAATTAATGGCGAAATTCTGCTTGTGAATGGAAATGTAAAACCCAAGAAAGAGCTTATTTTAGTCAGGAGGAGCGTATAAAAAGTTTAGGTTCTTTCCTAGCGATATTATTAAAAATTTAAAACTAGGATACAGATCTCACTTATCGAATTTTTTATTCTCTTACTATATATTAACACAGCTATTAAAATAATAAATAAAAGTCACAACAATTTACAAATTATAAGCAGTTAATTTTTTTTAAGATTTGTGAACCTAAATTTAAAAAAACAATAGTATTTAAAAGCAAAGACTTATGAAAATTTTACAAATTTCCTGAAATGAAAGCAAAATCGCTTGACACAATTTTTCCTGCCTAGCAATTAAAATTTTGAGAAATTTTCTGATAGAAATAAAATTTTAGAAGAAAATTTTTCTGCTAGGAAAGAAAATAAAATAAATAAAAAAAATTTGACAAATTTTTCTATAGAAATAAAATATTGAAGTTTAGAAGTTAAAATAAGTCTGTAGAGAAGTTAAAATTTGACAAAATTTTCTTATAAGGAATAAAATGTATGACAAAATTTTCTATAGAAATGAAATTTTGACAAATTTTTCTGTAGCAATAAAATTTTGACAAAATTTTCGCTGTAGAAATTGAATTTTTTTGGGAAAATTTTTCTATAGTAATAAAATTTGAACAAAAATTTCCTATAGCAAAATAAAATTTTGACAAAATTTTCTATAGAAATAAAATTTCACAACACTTTTGCTATAGAAATAAAATTTCCGACAACAATTTCCTTTTATGGATATAAAAATTTTGACAAATATCTTTCTATGGAAATAAAATTTTTGACAAAAATTTTCAGTATAGAAATAAATTTTAAACCAAAATTTTTCTATTAGAATAAAATTTGATAAAATTTTCTTATTGAAAATAAAATTTTGAAAAATTTTCTATTGAAATAATATTTTGAGGAAAATTTATCTATAGAAATTAAAAATTTGACAATTTTTCTATAGAAATAACATTTTGCAGAAAAATTGCTTTTATATAAATAAATTTGTGATAAAGATTTTTCTATAGAAATTAAAAGTTTGAAGACATTTCTATTAGAAATTACAATTTTGAAGAAAATTTCTATAGAAAAATAAAATATTGACAAAATTATGCATAGAAAAATAAATTTTGACAACATTTTCTGTAGAATGAAACATTTTGAAACAAATTGTTGACGGCAATTTTTCCGTCAGAAGTAAATTTTGAAAAAATTTTTTGGACAGCCTCTAAAAATTTTGACAAATTTTCTTAAAAATAAATTTTTGGAAAAATTTTCAATGGAAATAAAACTTTGAGAAAAATTTTCTATAGTAATAAAATTTTGACAAATTTCCTATAAAATACAATTTGAAAAATTTCTATAGAAATAAAATTTTGAGCAAAATTTTCCGTATAGAAAAAATTTGCGACAAACAATTTCCTAGAAATAAAATTAAATTATGATTGAAATTAAAATTTGACAAAAATTATTCTAATTGAAATAAAATTTTGCAGAAATTTCCTAAAGAAATTAAAATTTTTGACAAAAGTTTAACGTATTCTATTAGAATTAAGAAATTTAAGTTACGAACATTTGTTCTCATAGAAATAAAATTGTTCCGAAATCTAAAAAATTTTTCTATAGAAATAAAATTTTGACAAATTTTCTATAGAAAAAAATTGACAAAATTTCTATAGAAATAAATTTAGAAAATTTTCTATAGAAATAATTTGAGAAAATTTTCTATAGAAAAAATTTTGAGGAAATTTTCTATAGAAATAAAAATTTTGACAAAAATTTTTTAATAGGAAATAAAAATTTTTGAGATTGCACTGAGATACAAATTAGGCAAATTTTCTATAGAAATAAGTTTTCGACAAAAAATTTCTATAGACATTAAAAATTTGACAAAAGTTGTTACTATAGAAACTAAAATTTTGACGAAATTTTCTCATTAGAAAATAAAAATTTGAAATTCAATAGAAATAGAAATTTTACTTTTCGCATAAAATTGAAAATTGTTTAGACAATAAATTTTGAAATCATAGAAAATAAAACATTTTGACAAAATTTCTATAGAAATAAAATTTTGACAAAATTTCTTATAGAAATAAAATTTAACAAATTTTCGATTTAGAAATAAATTTTGACATATTTTTCTATAGAAATAAATATTTTCGAAAAATATTTGATAGAAATAAAATTTCGATGACAAAGATTTCCCTATGAAATAAATTTTGCGAAAAAATTTCTATGCGAAATGAATATTTTTGACAAAAATTTTCTATTGAAATTAAAATTTTGAGAAAAATTTTCGCTATAGAAATTAAATTTTGAACAATATTTCTATAGAAATAATTTTGACAAAATTTTTATAGAAATAAAATTTGAATAAAGAATTTCTATAGAAATAAATTTTGAAAAATTTTCTATAGAAATAAAATTTTTAAAACTAAAATTTATCTATAGAAATAAAAGTTGACAAAATTTTATTTCCACGAAATAAATTTGACAGAATTTTCCTATAGAAATAAATTTTTGACAAAATTTTTATTAGAAATAAAAAAAAAAAAATTTGATGACAAATTTTCTTAATTAAAATTTGAAGAAAAGCTTCTATAGAAAAAAATAATTTGGAAAGATTTTCTATATAAATAAATTTTTCGCAAAATTTTTTATAAAATAAATCTTGACAAAATCTGTCTATTGAAAAAAAATTTTGAGAACATTATTACTATAGGAATAAAATTTTTTGCGAAATAAAATTTTGAGAAAATTTTCTATAGAAATTAAATTTGATTCCATAGAAGTAAAAAATTTTGATACATTTTTCTATAGAAAATAATAAATTTTATAAAATTTTCATAGAAATAAAAATTTTGACAAAATTTTCTATAGATATAAAAATTTTGACAAAATTTTCCTATAGAAATAAAATTTTTGACAAAATTTTCTATAGAAATATACAAATTTTACAAAATTTTCTATAGAAATTAAATTTTGGAGAATATTTTATCATAGCAAATGTAAATTTTGGACAACATTTGCACACGCGGAGGCATGTACGTGGTGCAATTGCGTTTAGTATGCCCGCCCTTGCATTACACAAAAGGTCGTGGCGTATCGATTCCTGCTCACGACCGAACACCAAAAAGTTTCTTCAGCCGGTGGATTATCCCACCCAGCTATGCTGGTGACAGTTTCTTCGAAGCGGTTTTCAAAAGCTTCTCTAAGTGGTTTCCATGCAATTGGAACCCGTTCGAACCCCTCGACTTGGCCTATATAAAAAGGCAGAATCCTTGTCACTAGCTTTATACATGGAATCGGGCAATCACTCAGCTGATAAGAGAGAAGTTCAACCAATTGAGTATCACAATGCGACTGAAATAGTCATTAAGTCGAGCTGATACATCGGCGCTTTCCTAACCTAAACTTCTATAGAAATAAAATTTGCTATAGAAATAATATTTTGACAAAATTTTCTATAGAAATAAAATTTTCTATAGAATTTTCTATACATGGTTTTCTGTGGGAATAAAATTTCCACAAAATTTTCTATAAAAATAAAATTTTGACACATTTTTGCCATAGAAATAAATTTTTTTATAGAAATAAAATTTGTACAAAATTTTCCATAGAAATTTGACAACATTTCTAATGAAATAAAATTTTGTTGACATACATCTCACGAGAAATAAAGTGTTGGTAATATTTTCTATAGACATAACAGTTTGACAAAATGTTCTATAGAAATATTTTTTTGTACGAAAATGCTTTGTTAATATATTGCAAATGCAAAAAGGGAAAGAAAATAATTAATAAGTTTATGCGGCCTATGTATAAGGATAGATTTAAAATGTCCTTATGAATTCTTAAATCCTTGATGGGAAGGATCCTAATCAATGTTTTGTTTGAGTGTAGGTTAAGTTAGGTTAGGTTATGTGGCAGCCCGATGTATCAGGCTCACTTTGACTATTTAGTCCATTGTGATATCACAGTGGTGAACTTCTCTCTTTGTTTGAGTGTAGGTCGTCTATCCATGAAAAAATCCACCATTACCTTCGGGATTATTTAATATCTACGAAGGAAAATCTGCCAGTCAAGTGATTATCACATGAATGCAATTAACTTAATCACTCACTAACAAAGAAAAAACCATTAAAATTATTCAACATGATTCAGTCATAGTCACCTTCGACTTGATGTTTTCAACCAGCAAATTAGTCAAATGGGAAAATGTAAATTTTTTTAAAAAATCAGGCTAATATGTGATAGCAATGACAGTGCAGTGCACTATCATAGCCACAAATAACCAGCCCATGGTTCATACATCATCATCATTATAAATATCAAAAAAAAAAATATATGCTATTTTTGAAAGCACGCGCCTAGTGGTGGCTTGATGCAATAATCATGTAAATACACGAATAGAGAGATAGAAAATAAAAACGGCCACAATACCCGGTGGACTTTTAATAGCAAAACCGTGAAAAACCTTTGTGTTGTGAAAATGAAGCGGAAAAACTGCTATGAGATCTATAGATGTTTTTTTTTTTTTTTAACAGATAATCAAGAAATTTATTAATAAATATTGGCAAAAGGAGCCGAAAAATATAAAATCATCACCGTCACTAGCATGAAAAAAATGCACTAGATATTCACTGGTCGATTAAGCAGCCATAGAGAAACTTTGACAATGACATTGTTGATTTGTTTTTGTGGTAGGCAGGTTTTTGCAGTTTGTTTCTTCTTTTTTTTTTATTGAAAAGCCATTGTGAATTAAAGATTGTCAAATAAATGAAATATTAACAATAATATCATATATATAACAGGTGGCTTGGCATGCGATGAGGCATTTAGGGTAGAATTTTAATGGCCATTGCAGGGTTTTGGTTTTTAAAATTGAAGCGAAATGAATATATCAGAAAAAAATACATCAATTAGGAAATTCGGCTTGGATGAATGAAGCTTTTAATAGGAAAACCTCAATTCAACCTAGCTGAATAAAATTTTCTATGGAAAAACACTTCAATTCAGCTTCTGAATAAAGTTTCTATTCAGCCTGGGCTTGAATAAGTTTTTCTAGGAAAATTCAATTGAATAGTTTTTTCTATACTGGTTAGGAAAATTTTGCTCTAACTGATACATTTTTTTCAATTAATTTAGCTCTTATAAATTTGTATAAGAAAATTTCAATCAGGCTGGCTGATAAATTTTTATAGAAAATTCAATTAGTGCTGAATAAAGTTTTTTAGAATAAGTGGGATTATTGCTAGAAAACAAAATCTTCATGAATCAATAAAATTTAGATTAATACCTGGCTTGCAATAAAGTTTTAAAAAAAACTTAAAGTAATCTATTTATCTTATTATTGCCGAAATTTTCAAATAATTTCGTACTGAGAATTTTTGCAAAAGCTATTTTATAATAGTGTTAAAAAATTCAACCTGCAAAAATATCTATAGAAACCATTAGTTCGTGTTATTCGAAACTTCAACTTTATATATTCTTTAGAACTTCATCAGCCAGGCATGTTTCTAAGAAAAACTTCAATTCAGCTGGTGATATAGTTTCTAAGGCAAACTTATCAGCTCCAATAAGTTTTCTATAGGAACTTAAAATTTCTGTGGATTATATCAGCGGCTATTTTCAAATTTCAACTTCAGCCTGGCTGAATAAACTTGAATATTTGTTCTATAGCTGCATAATTTGTAAAAAATTTCTCACCTCTGAAGTTTTGCAGAAAAACTTTTGCGACTATTTGCAGATTCTCATTACATGAAAAATTTCAATTATTTCTAATTTGAAGTTTAATCCTGTAATAAAGCTTTTCTATGAAAAAATTACTAGCTTTCTGAAATTTTTAGGACACTATTCTCTGATGAATGTTTCTTGGAACTATTTCTTCTATATTTCGGAAACTCATTTACATTTGTATAAGTTTTCATAGCTCAAACTTCAATTCAACTATGTTTTTCATAGCCCACAATAAATAATCGTATTTCTACATAAGTTTTATAGACTATATGTGCTTGATTTAGTTTTAAGGAAACCATTTTAATAAGTTCAATTGAATAAAGTTTCAGACTAGCTTGAAGGGAAACTTCAATTCAGCCTAGCTGAATAAATTTTTCTGTAGGAAAACTTAATTTCAACCTGGCTGAATTCAGTTTTCTATAGAAAAACTTCAATTTAGCTTGGCAGATCCTATTTCTGTATTTTATTATTTCTGTAGAAATTTTTCTCAAAATTTCATTTCTATAGACACTTTTTTTTTAAATCTTATTTCTATAAGTTTTGTATAAGAAAATTTCAATTCAGGCTGGCTGAATAAAGTTTTCTATAGAAAAACTTCAATTTAGCTTGGCTGAATAAAGTTTTTTATACGAAAAACTTCAATTCATTCTGGTTGAATAATGTTTTCTTTAGGAAAACTTCAATTCAGCTTGGCTGAATATAGTTTTCTAAAGGAAAACTTCAATTAAGCCTAGCTGAATAAAGTTTTCTATAGGAAAACTTCAATTCAGCCTAGCTGGATAAATTTTTTCGTAGGAAAACTTAATTTCAGCCTGGCTGAATAAATTTGGTATAAGAAAATTTCAATTCAGCCTGGCTGAATAAAGTTTTCTATAGAAAAACTTCATTTTAGCTTGGCAGATCCTATTTCTGTATTTTATTATTTCTGTAGAAATTTTTCTCAAAATTTCATTTCTATATAATTTTTTTCAAAATTTTATTTCTATAAATTTTGTATAAGAAAATTTCAATTCATGCTGGCTGAATAAAGTTTTCTATAGAAAAACGTCAATTTAGCTTGGCTGAATAAAGTTTTTTATACGAAAAACTTCAATTCATTCTGGTTGAATAATGTTTTCTTTAGGAAAACTTCAATTCACCCTGGCTAAATATAGTTTTCTAAAGGAAAACTTCAATTCAGCTTGGCTGAATATAGTTTTCTAAAGGAAAACTTCAATTCAGCTCGGCTGAATAAAGTTTTCTATAGGAAAACTTCAATTCAGCCTATAGAAAAACGTCAATTTAGCTTGGCTGAATAAAGTTTTTTATACGAAAAACTTCAATTCATTCTGGTTGAATAATGTTTTCTTTAGGAGAACTTCAATTCAGCCAGGCTGAATATAGTTTTCTAAAGGAAAACTTCAATTCAGCTTGGCTGAATATAGTTTTCTAAAGGAAAACTTCAATTCAGCTCGGCTGAATAAAGTTTTCTATAGGAAAACTTCAAAAATTTTTCTGTAGGAAAACTTAATTTCAGCCTGGCTGAATAAATTTTGTATAAGAAAATTTCAATTCAGCCTGGCTGAATAAAGTTCTCTGAATAAATTTTTCTGTAGGAAAACTTAATTTCAGCCTGGCTGAATAAATTTTGTATAAGAAAATTTCAATTCAGCCTGGTTGAATAAAGTTTTTTATAGAAAAACTTCATTTTAGCTGGGCAGATCCTATTTCTGTAGAAAATTTTCTCAAAATTTCATTTCTATAGAAAAATTTTTCAAAATTTTATTTCTATAAATTTTGTATAAGAACATTTCAATTCAGCCTGGCTGAATAAAGTTTTCTATAGAAAAACTTCAATTTAGCTTAACTGAATAAAGTTTTATAGGAAAAACTTCATTCTGGTTGAATAATGTTTTCTTTAGGAAAACTTAAATTCGGTCTGACTGAATTAAGTTTTCGTAGGGAAAACTTCTTTTCAGCATTGCTGAATAAAGTTTTCGTAGGGAAAACTTCATTTCAGCCTTGCTGAATAAAGTTTTTCAAGTGAGCCCGACTGAATTCAGCGTGACTGAATAGAGTTTTCTAAGGGAAAATGTCAATTCAGCCTGCCTGAATAAAGTTTTCTTTTTTCAATTCAGTCTAGCTGCAGAATAAAGTTTGTAAAATTTCTATTTAATTTTTTTTTAATTTTCTATAGAAAGACTCTAATTCAGCTTGGCCGATTAAAGTTTTCTAGTAGAAAATGGCTGAATAAAGTTTTCTGTAAGAAAACTTTAATTCAGGATAGCTGAAAAAAGTTTTCTATAGGAAAACTTCAATTCAGCCTGACTGAGTAAAGTTTTCTATAGAAAAACTTCAATTTAGCTTGGCTGAATAAAGTTTTTTATAGGAAAAACTTCAATTTAGCTTGGCTGAATAAAGTTTTTTTATAGGAAAAACTTCAATTAATTCTGGTTGAATAATGTTTTCTTTAGGATAACTTCAATTCTCTCTTGCTTAATAAAGTTTTCGTAGGGAAAACTTCATTTCAACCTTGCTGAATAAAGGAAAACTTCAATTCAGTCTGTCCGAATAAAGTCTTCTATAGGAAAACTTCAATTCAACCTGGCCGAAAACTCCAATTCAGCCTGGCTGAATAAAGGAAAACTTAAATTCTGCCTGGCTGAACAAAGTTTTCTATAGAAAACATTCAATTCAGCTCGGCTGAATTAAGGACATGTTTATTCAGCCAGGCTGAAATTAAGTTTTCCTACAGAGAAATTTATTCAGCTATGCTGAATTGAAGTTTTCCTTTAGGAAACTATATTCAGCCAGGCTGAATTGAAGTTTTCCTAAAGAAAACATTATTCAACCAGGATAAATTGAAGTTTTCATACAGAAAACGTTATTCAGCCAGGCGGAATTGAAGTTTTCCTATAGAAAACTTTTTTCAGCTTTAATTCAGGACAGCTTCGGCCAAGCTGAATTAGAGTTTTTCTATAGAAAATTAAAAAAAAAATTAAATAGAAAATGCTACAAACTTTATTCAGCGAGACTGAATTAAAAAAAAAGAAAAACTTATTGCAGGCAGCGCTGAATGGAAATTCTAAAGAAAACATCTTTCCAACAACTGAATTGAAATTTTCTTATACAAATTTATAGAAATAAAATTTGTGAAAAAATTTTCTATAGAAATGAAATTTGAGAAAATTGCTTCTACAGAAAAGGGATCTGCCAAGCTAAAATTAAGTTTTTCTATAAAAAACTTTATTCAGCCAGGCTGAATTGGAAATTTTCTTATCACCAAAATTTATTCAGCCAGGCTGAAATAAGTTTTCCTACAAGAAAAAATGTTATCCAGCTAGGCTGAATTAAAGTTTTCCTTATAAGAAAACTTTATTCAGCCAAGCTGAATTTAAAGTTTTTCCTATAGAAAACTTATTCAGCCAAAGCATTCAATTGAAGCTTTTCCTTTAGAAAACTTTATTCAGTCAAGCTGAATGTTGAAGTTTTCCTTAGAAAACTATATTTCATACCAGGCTGAATTGCAGTTTTTCCTAAAGAAAAACATTATTCAACCAGAATGAATTGAAGTTTTTACCCATAAAAAAACTCTTATTCAGTCAAGCTATATGAAAGTTTTTCTATAGAAAAACTTTATTTCAAGCCAACCTGAATTGAAATTTTTTCTTATAACAAAATTTATTAGAAATAAAATTTTTGAAAAAAATGTCTATAGAAATGAAATTTTAAAGAAATTTTTCTACAGAAATAATAAAATACAGAATAGGATCTTGCCAAAGCTAAATTGAAGTTTTCCTATAGCAAAACTTTATTCAGCCAGGCTGAATTGAAACATTTTCTTATACCAAAATTTATTTCAGCCCAGGCTGAAATTAAGTTTCCCTACAGAAAAATTTATCAGCTAGGCCGAATTGAAGTTTTCTATAGAAAACTTTATTCAGCCTAGGCTTAATTGAAGTTTCCTTTTAGAAAACTATATTCAACCAAGCTGGGAATTGAAGTTTTCCTATTAGAAAACATATATTCAACCAGAATGAATTGAAGTTTTCGTATAAAAAACTTTATTCAGTCAAGCTAAATTGAAGTTTTGCTATAGAAAACTTCTATTCAAGCCAGCTCTGAATGAAATTTTCTTATACAAAACTTATAGAAATAAGATTTAAAAAAAAGTGTCTATAGAAATTAAATTTTTGAGAAAAATTTCTACAGAAATAATAAAATACAGAATTAGGATCTGCAAGCCTAAATTGAGTTTTTCTAATAGAAAAACTGATTTAGCCAGGCTGAAATAAGTTTTCCTACAGAAAAATATTTTCACTAGGCTTGAATTTAAAGTTTCCTTCAGCTAGGCTGGGCGAAAACTTTATCCAATTGAAGTTTTTCTTTAGAAAACTATACTTCAGCCAGGCTGAATTTGAAATTTTTCTATATTACAAATTTTGAGTAGAAATAAAAATTTTGAAAAATTTCTATAGAAATGAAATTTGAGGAAAATTTTCTACAGAAATAGGATCTGCCAAGCTAAAATTCTATAGAAAACATTTTCAGCCAGGCTGAATTGAAATTTTCTTATACCAAATTTATTCAGCCAGGCTGAATTGAAATTTTCTTATACCAAATTTATTCAGCCATGCTGAAATTAAGTTTTCCTACAGAAAAATTTATTCAGTTTAGGCTGAATTGAAGTTTTCCTTTAACCAGGCCTATAGAAAACTTTATTCAATGAACTTTATTCAATTGAAGTTTTCCATTAGAAAACGTATATTCAGCCAGCGCTGGAATGGAAACTGTATTCAGTAAAGCTGAATTGTGAAGTTTTTTTCCATAGAAAAATTTTTATTCAGCGAATTAAAGGTTTTTCATTCATCCAAGCCCGAATTTCCTACATTGACGCTAATTTTTTCTGATATATCATTTCCTTCATTTAAAAGACCAAAAACCCTACAATTGGCCATTAATTATTTTACCTAAATGCCTTCATGCGCCATGCCAGCCACCTGTTATATATATGATATTCATTTGTTAATATTTTCATTTATTTGCACAATCTTTAATTCACAATGGCTTTTCAATAAAAAAAAAAGAAAACAGAAAGCTGGCAAAAACTGCTACCACAACAAACAAATCAACAATGCCATTGTCAAAGTTTCTCTATGGCTGCTTAATCGACCAGTGAATATTAGTGCATTTTTCATGCTAGCAAAGTGACCGGTGATGATGTATATTGTTTCCTCGCCTTTTTTGCCATATCTTGATTTAATAAATCTTTGTTTTGTGCTTTTTGTCCTTGTTTTTGTGTTTTTTCCTTGTATTGCTTTTTTTTTGTATGATTTGCTTGCTTTGAGTTTTTGCCTTTGTGTCCTTTTGATTGCCTATGTTGTTTTTTGTCGCTTTTTGATTTGTTGTTCTTGTTCTTGTTTTGTTGGTTTGCTTTTGTGTTGTTGTGTTGATTTTGCTTTGTCTTGTTTTGTTGTCTTTTTTTTCTTTGTGTTTTTTTGTTTCTTTTTTTTTTGATTATCTGTTCAAAAAAAAAAAAAAATCTATAGATCTCATAGCAGTTTTCCGCTTACATTTTCACAACACAAAGGTTTTTCACGGTTTTTGCTATTAAAAAGTCCACCGGATGTGGCCGTTTTATTTTCTATCTCTCTATTCGTGTATTTACATGATTATTGCCAATCAAGATACCACTAGGCCGCGTGTAGATGCTCTTTCAAAAATAGCATATATTTTTTGTAATTTATAATGATGATGATTTATTGAACCATGGCCTGGTTATTGTGGCCTATGATATGCACTGCACTGTCATTGTTGTCCACAATATTTAGCCATTGATTTTTAAAAAAATTTACATTTTTACATTTTCCCATTGACTAATTGACTGGACTTTCCGTTGGAAACAGCGAGTCGAAAGGCTGACTTATTGATTGAATGCAATGTTGATAATTTTAAGGAGTTTTTTCTTGTTTAGTGAGTGATTGAAAGTTAATTGCCATTCATGTGATAATCACTTACTGGGAGATTTTCCTTCCTAGATTATTAATAATCCCGAAGGTGGGATTTTTTCATGGATAGACGACCCTAACACTCAAACAAAGAGAGAAGGTTCACCACTGTGATATCCACAATGGACTGAATAGCTCTAACGTGAGGCCTTGATACATCGGGCTGCCACATAACCTAACCTAACTTAAACCTACACTCAAACAAACATTGATTAGGATCCTTGCCCATCAAGGCATTTAAGGGATTCATAAGGACATTTTAAATCTATCTTATACATAGGCCCGTAATTAAAAAATTATTAATTATTTTCGTTCCCATTTGCATTGCAATATAATGTAACAAAGCATTTTCGTACAAAAAATATTCTATTGAACATTTTGTCAAAATGTTATTGTCTATAGAAAATATTACCAACACTGGTATTTCTCGAGAAATGTATGTCAACAAATTTTATTTCATTAGAAAATGCTTCGTCCAAATTTCTATGGAAAATTTTGTACAAATTTACTATTTCATAGAAAAAATTTATGTATCTATGCAAAAATGTGTCAAAACTTTATTTTTATAGAAAAATTTTTTGTGGAAATTTTGATTCCCACAGAAAACCATGTTATAGAAAATTCTATAGAACATTTTATTTCTATTAGAAAAATGTTTGCTCAAAATATTATTTCTATAGCAAATTTTATTTCTATAGAAGTTTAAGTTAGTTTAGCAGCCATATATTCAGGCTCACTTAGACGTAATTCAGCTTCCATTGTGATACCACATTGTTGAACTATCTCTCTTATCACTTGAGTGCCTGCCCGATTCCATGTTAAGCTCCAATGCCAAGGGATCTCCTTTTTATAGACCGAGTCGGAACGGCGCTCCACATTGCAGTGAAACCACTTAGAGAAGCTTTTGAAACCCTCAGAAAGTCACCAGCATTACTGAGGTGGGAAAACTTCTTTGGCTGTTCGGTCGAAGCAGGATCGAACCAACGACCTTGTGTTATGCATGGCGCGGCATGCAACTTATTGCACCACGGTGGCTCCCGCTGGTCAAATGTTGTCAAATTAACTTTCTATATAAAATATTCTCAAAATTTAATTTTCTATAGAAAAATTTGTCAAAATTTTATTTCTATTAGAAAATTTTGTCAAAAATTTTTATTTTCTATCAGAAATGTTATCAACGATTTTTATTTCTATAAAAATGTTCTCCAAAATTGTTTTTCAATAGGCTATTTTGTCAAGATTACTATTTTATAAAAAATTTCTACCAAAATTTTATATCTATAGAAAAAACTTTTCTCAAATCTTATATCTATAGAAAACTTCGTCCAAAATTTTATTTCTTATAAAAAAATTTTCTCAAAACTTATATTTCTAATAAGAAATTGTGATCAAACTTATATTTCTATAGGAAATTCTGTTCAAAATTTTTTAATTTTCCGTAGAAAATTTTCGTCCAAAATTTTATTCTATAGAGAATTTTGTAAAAATTTATCTATTAGAAAATTTTCTTCAAAATTGTATTTCTATAGCAAAATCTTATGTCACAATTTATTTCTATAAAACAATTTATCAAATGTTACTTTCTATAGCCAAATGATGTCAAGAACTTTAATTTCTATAGAGAAATTTTCTCAAAATTTTATTTCAAATTAGAAAATCTTTGTGCAACAATTTTATTCCGATAGGAATTTTGTCAAATTTATTTCTATACAAGAATTGTGAATTTTATTCTAATAGAAAAATTCAAAATTTCATTCAAGCAAATCTACTGCTCGAAATTTTATTTCTATTAGCGAAAGTTGTCAAAATCTATATTTCTATAGGAAATTTGTCAAAGTTTTATTCTACTTTTTGAACGTTTTCCCAAAAATCATTTCTACAGAAAATTTTCCAATTTTATTACTACAGAAAAAATTTTTCAAAATTTATTGCTTACAGAAAATTCGTATAATGGTCAAATTTATTCTATTAGAAAATTTCTCTTCAAAATTGTATTTCTAGTAGAAAATGCTCATATCAAACTTTATTTTGCTATAGAATCTTAAATATAACAATTTTATTTTTACTAAAACAATTTTGTTTTAAATACTATAAAAAGTTTCTTCAAAATGTTATTTCCAGAAATAAAATTTCTCAAAATTTATTCTATAAGAATATTATCTCAAAATTTTTATTTCTATTAGAATCTTCAAATATTTTATTTCCGGTAGAAAATTTTTAGTCAAAATTTTATTTCTATAGATAATTTTTAAAATTTATATTTCATAATAGAAGAAAATTTTCTCCAAAATTGATTTCTATAGAAAATTTTTATTCACAATTTATTTCTATAAAACAATTTTGTCAAAATGTTATTTTCTATAGCCAATGATGTCAAATTTAATTTCTTAGAAAATTATCTCAATATTTTATTTTCAATAGAAAAATGTTTGCCAAAATGTTATTTCCATAGCGAAAATTGCTCCAAATTTTATTTCTATACAAAAATTTGTCAAAAATTTTATTCGATAGAAAATGTTGACGAAAATTTTATTTCTATAGAAAATTGTCAAAATTTCTATTTCTTATAGGAAATTATTTGTCAAAATTTTATTCTATACGCGAAAAATTTGTCAAAACTTTATTTCTTATAGAAATTTTGCTACAAAGTTTTATTTTTATTGAAAAATCTTCCCAAAAATTAATTTCTACCAGAAAAAATGTTGTCCAAATTTTTTGCTACAGACATTTGTGTCAAATCTTTATTTGCCTACAGAATTGTAAACATTTTTCAAAATTTTCTTATGTATCTTTCTGTCTTTTTATTTCTATAGAAAATTCTCAAAATTGTATTTCTATAGAAAATGTCATCAACCTTTTTATTTCTATGGAAATCTTTATCACAATTTATTTCTATTAAAACATTTTGTCAAAATTTTATTCTCTAAGAAAATTTTCTCAAAAAAAATTTTATGTTCCATAGAAATGTTTTGGCCCCAAATTTTATTTCCTATACAAAAATTTTGTGAAATTGTATTTTAAAGAAAATTTTGTCTAAATTCTACTTCTATAGGAAAATTTTTGTCAAAATTGTATTACGATAAAATTTTCTCAACAGTTTTATTTCCTATAGAAAATTTCCCAAAAATTTATTGTCTACCAGAAAATTTCTGTCAAATATAATAGTGCAGAAAGATTTGTCAAAATTTTCATTTCTATAGAAAATTTTGTCAACATTTTATCCTATAGAAAATCTTTGTCAAAATTTTACTGTCTACAGAAAATTTCGTCAATATTTTATTTGCTTAAAATTATTTTTATTTAGAACATTTTGTCAAAATTTTTATTTCTGACCGAAAAAAATTTGTCAAAATTTTCTTTTCTACAGAAAATTTTGTCAAAATTTTATTACTACCGAAAATGTCGTCAAAATTTTTCTTTCTTAAAAAAATGTTGCTCAAATTTTATTTCTACAAGAAAAAATTAATCTTTGCTTTAACAATACTATGTATTTTTAATTTAGGTCACGAATCTTAAAAAAAAATTTAACTGCCTATAATTTGTAATTGTTGTGACTTTTATTTATTATTATAGCTGTGTTAATATATTAGCACAAAAGAGAATAAAAATTCGAAAAAGTGAGATCTGTATCCTAAACATGTTTGTTACGGTGCGCGTCCCTGACTAAAATAAGTTTCATTTCTTTGGTTTACTTTCATTCACACAATTTCCCAGTAAATTTAAAAGCTTTAGTCAAAAAACAGTTTCAACTGTATATTGCTGTAATGACAATAACAATCCCCAATTTCTAAATTCTAAATATTTGGCTAGTCATTTACTTTTCTTCTAGCAAAACTAATCGACATAAGAATCATAAACCTCAGAAATAAGTCAAACATTCAATACCGAAAAAAAACAAATTTGAATTTAAAGAATATTCCATTTAATTCAATTACGTATTCCCTTTTACAATTATCGACAAAAATATTTATTGAATCCATTTATCCAGCTTGATTCCTTTCATAGCTATTGACCAGAAAAAAATCTTGTAATTTGTAAGTTTAAGCATCATTATGAAGTTCAATATTTTTGCTCTTTTTGAGATTTCTAATCAATGCAGTAAAATTTTATTAAAATAATGGCTTTATTAAATATTTTAATAATAATATATACAATATTCTTATGTTATCTGATCTGCTGATGGCATATTAATTGATACATTTTATATGAAATTATGACAATATTATGTAGCCAAAATTTTTATGAAATTAAAATGAGATGAAAACCCC
>PGFW01062651.1:3452-32108 GCA_003123925.1 Haematobia irritans | reverse complement strand
CGACTTCATTCGGATTTCTTAGCATACGGTTTCCGTATCTGCCCTCTAACCACCATGCAAAATTTTGGAAATTTGTTAAAATTTCATATTTTCTATAGAAATTAAATTTTTGACAAATCATAATTTCTATAGAAAATTTTTGAACAATTTTTTATTTCTATGAAAATTTGTCAGACATTTTATTTTCTATTAGAAAATTGTTGAAAATTTTATTCTATAGAAATTTTGTTCAAAACATTTTATTTCTATAGAAATTTCGTCAAAATTTTATTTTATAGAAATTTTGTCTAAAATCTTATTTCTTAGAAAATTTTATGTCAAAATTTTGTAACATTTATGTTCGTATTAATAATTATTGTCAAAATTTATTTCTATGCAAAAATTTTGTCAAAATTTTATTTTATAGAAAATTTTGTTTAAAAATTTGATTTCTATAGAAAATTTTTGTCAAAAATTTTATTTCTAATAGAACAATCTTTGTCAAAATTTTATATTTTATAGAAAATTTTGTCAAATCTTTTATCTTAAGAAAAATTTTGTAAAAATTTTATTTCTATAGAAAATTTGTCAAAATTTTTTCTATAGAAAATTGTTTGCAACATTTTATTTCTATAGAAAATTTTGCTCAACAATTTTATTTTATATAGAAAAAGGTTGTCAAAAATGTTATTTCTTATAAGAAAATGTTTCAGACAAATTTATTTCTATAGATAAATTTTTCAAAATTTTATTTCTATAGAAAATTTTGTCTAAATTTTATTTCTATAGAAAATTTTGTCAAAATTTTATTTCTATAGAAAATTTTGTCAAAATTTTAATTTTATAGAAAATTTTGTCAAAATTTTATTTCTTAGGAAAATTTCGTCAAAATACTTAGTTTTCTACTAGATAAAAATTTGTCAAATTTATTTCTTCAAAAATTTTATTTCTATAGAAAAATTTTGTCAAAATTTTATTTCTATAGAAAATTTTGTCAAAATTTTATTTCTATAGAAATTTTGTCAAATTTTATTTTTATAGAAAATTTTGTCAACATTTTTTTTTATAGAAAAATTGTTAATTTGTTTCTAATGAAATTTGTCAAAATATTTTGTTCTATAGAAAAGTCAATTATTTCGTTATAGGAAACTTATAAAAACTTTATTCTTAAGAAAATTTATGTTAAAATTTTTTATTTCGTATAGAAATTTTGTCACAAATTTGGTAATTTCTATAGAAAATATTTCGTCACAGATTTTAGTTTCTATTGAAAATTTTGTCAACATATTTATTTTATAGAAAATTTTGGTCAGGTAATTATTTCTTTAAAATTTTATGAATAGAATTTATATAAAAGTTGTCAACATATGCAATTATTTCTTATAGATTGCAAAATTTATTTGAAATTTTTCAAAAATTGTTTTATTTCTATAGGATAAATTTTGTGTTAAAATTTTATTATCTATAGAAAATTTTGTCAACATCTTTATATTTTATAGAAAAATGCTGTCAAAATTTAATTTTTAGAAAATATTTGCTCAAAATCTTTTACTTTAAGATTAATTCGTCAAAATTTCTCTTTCTTAAAAATTTGTCAAATGTTATTCATAGAAAATTTTCAAAATTTTGCAATTTCAAAATTTTATTTCTGAGAGAAATCTTTGTCAAAACTTTTATTTCTATAGATAATTTTGTCAAGAAAATTTTATTTTTAATAGAAAATCTTTGTCAACATGATTTTAGAATTTATTTCTATAGAAAAATTTGTACTCAATAACATTTTCATTTAGTATAGAAATTTTTGTCTAAAATTTTATTTCTATAGAAATATTTTGGTCACAAATGTTATTCTATAGAAAGTTTTGATCAAAAATAATTTATATTCCTATATAGAAACGATTTTGTCAAATTTATTTTATAGAAAAGTTGTCAAAAATTGTATTTTATAAAAATTTTATGTCAGAAATTTGTATTTCTATAGGATATTTTGTTAAAATTTATTTCTATAGAAAATTTTGCGTCAAAATTTTTTTTATAGAAACTTTTGTCATAATTTTCTGTTTTTTATAGAAAAATTTGTCAACATTTTGAATTTCTATTGAAATGTTGATCAACATTTTATTTTTAAGAAAAATTTGTTAAAATTTGATTTTTACTTAGAAAATATTGTCAAAATTCATTTCATATAGAAAACTTTTTGAACCATTTTTATTTCTATAGCCCACAATGTTTGCTCAACATTTTTATTTTATAGGAAAATTTTCGTTTAAAATTTGATTTTTATAGAAAATTTTGCCGAAAATTTGTATTCGTAGAACAAAATCTTTCAAAAATGTTTATTTATAGAAACTTTTGTCAAAATTTATTTTTATACAGAAAACAAAGTTGGCTCATACCCATTCTTATTTTTATATATGAAAATTATTTGCTTATAGAAAATTTTTGCTCAAAAATTTTATTTCTTGAATTAATAAACATTTTTCCCACATTTTTTAATTTGATCTATAACAATTGTTCAAATTTTATTTACTATAAAAATTGTTGTCTAGAAATTTTATTTACTATAGAAAATTTGTAAAATTTTTATTTATTAAGAAAATATTGTTGTAAATATTTATAGAAAGATTCTGATCAAAAATTATTATTTCTACTAGAATATGCTTCGATTTTATAGAATTTTATTTTCTATCTCCAGGAAATTTTTGTCAAATTTCATTATATAGCAAAAATTTTATCAAACATTCATTCTTTTAGAAAAATTTGGGTCAAACATTTTATTTCTATAGAAATGATTGTCTAACTTTTATTTCGTATAGAAAATTTTGTAAAATTTTATTTTATAGAAAATATAGTCAAAATTTCATCGTATAGAAAATTTTTGTCAAAACGGATTTATTTCTGTATAGCAAATTTTGCTCAACATTTTTATAGAAATTTGTATAGAAATTTTATTTGTACGACTTCAAAATTTTGATTTTATAAGAAAATATTGTGCAAAAATTTATTTCTTTAGAAAATTTTGTATAAAATTTATTCAATGATAGAAAATTTTTGTCAAAATTTTATTTGTATTTAAAATTTTGCTCAAAAATTTTATTTCTATAGAAAATTCTTGTCATTATCATGAAAAGGTTTGTAAATTTTTTATAGAAAAATTTTTCAAAATCCTGTAGTTTCTATAGAAAATCTTTGTCAAAAGTTTATATTTTACCCGAAATTTTCAGAAAATTTTTATTTATACAAAAATTGTGTCAATTATCATGTATACTGAGAAATTTTTCAAATGTATTTCTATAGAAAATTTATGTAAACAAGTATTATTTTTTAGAAAATTTGCATATCTTAAAATTCCAAAATATTTCATTTCTATAGGAAATATTTGCCCCCCAAATATTATTATAATTTTTCAATTTATTTAAGAAAATTTTTCAACATTTTATGTTTATAAAGACATATTGTAAAATATTTATATTTTCTGTAGAAATTTTGTCAAAATTTCCATACTTCTTATAGAAATTAATTGTCGAAATGTATTTACTATAGAAATATTTCCAAAATTTATGTTCTATAGAAAATTGTTTCAAAACTTTATTATCTATGAAATGTCAAGCTATTTTCGTCAAAAATTTTTGAATAATTTTTTTGGGTAAAGTTCAGATTGTTTAGATAATTTTGTCAAAATCTTTTATTATCTATAGAGAAATTTTTGCTCAAAATTTTATTTCTATAGAAAAATTTTGTCCAAATTCGTTAAAATTTTGCTTAAATTTTTATTCTAGAAAATTTGTCAAAATATTTCTTAGGAAAAATTTTATCGCAAATTTTATCTATAGAAAATGTCGATTAAACCATTTATATTTTGTAACCGATTTTACTTACTTGAATATTAGAAGTAAAGTTTCGGTTCATAATACAAAGATGACCGGAACTCCCATTTTCATATCTCGAGCATTTGAAAGAAGATACCAGTCTCTTTGCTGGTATCAGTCCTGTATTTAAGTCCGTCTGTGGCAATTTGCATAAATTTCCCGTAGAGTGTGGCCCGGTTAAGGACACATACATATATAGCAACCTTTCACTTTTCACAACGTAATCCATTACCAAGAATCACCATTGCGGACTTGTAGTTAGAACTTAAATTTTAAATTTTAATAATTAGTTTTTGTGCATAATGTTTTTCATCTGATTTGCCTTTCCAATGACAAATTACAAAATTCATACTTTACGGTTGACTGATATATGATTTAGCTATGGGCAACAACCATTGGAATGAAAACTGAAATGTATATTAAACCAACATTAGCAGAAATATTCAAAATTCCTCATGTCATGGGTGATTTGCTGAAAGACAACAATCACCATCATTGTCCTAAGTGAAGCGCATTATATCACCATGGATAGATATATGAACTGAAAAGCAGCCTACAAGATTTTACATTGCAAACCAAATGGGTGTTACCAGTTTAATTTCCCTAGCTATGGAATCGAAAGAGCATGAACCAAAATGTAGAAAAAAAATTAACAAATATTATGTCTTAACGCTTGGCTTAACTCAATTATTTAACCATAAATTTAATTGGATAACGCCCACCCTAAACAAAACAAAAAAACCTCCCAAGCTCCAAGATAGTAGTCAAGACAATCGAATGTAGATAAACATGCAACCAATTTGCAAAAAAAAAAAACAAAAACAAAAATCAAAGTATATTTTAATTGTGCTTATTCTCCATAATCAAATTGACTGGTTTGATTGGTATGACAACATTTCCCCATTTTAGTAAGTTTTAGTCTTTGGGCGACTGGCTTTGAGGAAAACTCTTCAATACAAAAGAAAGAATTCCATTGGGCTATTCGAAAAAGAAATGCAAACTTCAAAATCACCCAGCATTGTTTTTAGACATTTCCATTTAAAATCATTCACACTCTCCCATAGCAATGGCCCTAAAAATAATGTCTCATGTCTAATACTAACCCAGGATGTGGTGAGTGTGAAATATATATGTTTTCGATGTGATTTCTATGGAATTTGTGATGGTGTTGCATGTATGTACATATGAACGTTATTTTTTCTACTCAAAGACTTTCCCAATAGGCATTGACCACATGAAGCCAATTCTAAGCAAATATCTTCTTTTTTGCAGATGAAGCCGCCGCACGCCGACGGAGGCGTCGTGAATTGGGCATGGCCAGAACTTTATTACCTACCGAAGATGCTGCTGCAGCCGTAAAGGAATTAATTGCCTCACCCTCGAAAACACGGGCTATATCGCCGCCCAAACCTGCCATTCGTAACGATCTCTCGTATCATTTGGAAATGGCTCGAAGAGGTCTTGATCAAACTTCCACCGCTAATGCAATGGTAATCGTCCGTCGGCGCCCAAAAGCCAGTCCCAAACAAATCATGAAAGAAAACTTCCTCACCCACCAGTAGCAGTGGCACAACAACCGCAAAACCTGGCGAACGGTTAGTCGCCGTTCTGACACCGTAGCTTGGTGAGCTACGAAAACAACGCACCGATGAGGTGAATCGCAAAATGAAATGAACGCTACCCGAAGTGCATACTAGCCGAAATTATTAAAGATTGCCCGAAAATGCCCAATGAGGATCAGAGAAGCCGGAGAGTGCCATTGCTGATCTCACAAATAGCATGAAACGTCTGCGATGCAGTCAAGAGCGTGAAGAATCTGAAGTGAATCCAAGTTCTGCCACGCGGGAAACATGCCACGTTTCATCAGGAGGAATGTATCTACTATGAACCGGAACCCTTGGAACATATTGATGAGAATAGTGGTGAGTCCAAGGATCGTTCCAGGCTTGGTGGTATTTTGCGTTCTCAACGAATGCTAAAAGCCCGTAGCATAGAACGCGAATCCAGCCTAGAGCCACAGAGACTGTCACCGATTTTGCGTCGTAAAAGCACTGATGATCCACTCAACAATACTCTAAGTCAGACACCCAATCAAATAGTGTCCATTCTAAAGAAGAAAGACTATCTGTCGGCCTGTGAATCTAGCTCTTGCTCGAGCAATGCCTCTCCGGTTACCTTTTCGGCCAGTGTTATGGATACTCCTTCGAAACAAAAGCGATCGGGTATTCTCAAGAAACGCTCGTCGCTCGATGAATCCCGTTATTATTCACGTTCTCATTCACCGGATGAGCGCAGTATATTCATTAAGTCAGCAAGGCGCAATTCGCTGGAAGAAACTGCAGCCAATGGCAATAATATTGGAGCTTGCTCCTTCACCCACGGTACCCATGGAATCCTCAAACAGAGTAGCTATGATAGCTTTAAAAGCGATAGCTGCCCATCCACTTCGGGTGGAGCCATGGGTGGTGGAAGCGGTGGTGAATCTCAACATCCTCACAGCATATTGAAGAAAAAAGACTCCAACTTCACACCTGCGGATTCTTAGCCCAGTGGCCACTTAAGCACGTATCGATCTCACAAGCGGATATATTTCTAGACTGCGCAGATATTATCGGCCACCCAACTATGTATAGTTCCGTTTTCAACCGATAGACCTCATTATACACCAGGGCAATGAGATATGATATAAAAACCATACTCAAAATTGTGAAACATCGAACAATGCAGAATTGTGCTGAAACCACCCAAAAACCCATCATTTTAAAGAAAAAATTCCTCGGGGGACTCGGAAATGAGCAAACATGAAATCAGGAACCCATACTGTAAGGGACATCACGAGAAATCGCAGGTCGAGAAATAATTTGATTTGTGATTCCATTCGATATAGCCATTGTGAGCAAAGCTCCTTAACATCAAGCAACACTCCCTTTGTAAGTGTAGCGCAATTTTATGAGAACGCCTTACGTCACCGTCTGCCTTAACACAACAGTCCCGGACGGTCACCTTCTTTCGGTGGCCGACTGTCGCTCGATTGGTGGACCGAAATCGCGCAGATATACAGAACCGATGAACGAGAAACCAATTCACATATATGCTTAAAAGGCGCTACACGTTTCATTGGAACGTCAAATCAAAACACCTGGATTAGACTTGGGAGCTGCTCTTAATGGCTATTGCTTACCTCACAAGGAAAATAACAGAATGATTTAGTGGCCCAGATTGCACAATCGTCACAACTCAGGGAGCAGAATATATCGGTAGCCGATCGGATAAAGTCCATGAAAAGTTTCTTACACTATCAAAAGTACAGCGTGCGTGCCACCGCCCCTCAACATCAGCGATTAATACATCTTGGGGATCCTCCATTCCAAAATTTACTAATACAGAAAACAGAAGAAGTTGGCCGCTACTCCAGCTATGGGAAGCGAAAATTTTAAACTACGTTATTCGCCGCGATATGATGAGATAGATATAAAACGCAAACCCATTACCAGCTGATGAAAAGAACTTTAAATGAATGATCCTTGCCTATATAGAAATTATTTAAACTTTCAAATGCAGTTTGGCTCATTTTAGATAGTAGATATAAAAATCAATCGCGAATCATTTCGATCCGTAGAATTGTTTTTTAAGGTTCTGATCCTCTGGGCTGCTTGTGCTCGCTGCCAACAACTAAACCCAAACCCGCAAAAAAAGCCTGCCAAAAAACCAGCAGGCGTGCCTAGTCTGGCGATATATGTAGAATTGTTTGAACATAGGAATTGTGGCATTTTGGGCTGCCTTAAACAAACGAATGTTCGAGAAGCAAATCCGGTATTAATTCTTAAACATATCACGTTTTTCCTGTTTTTTTTTACCTTAATTTGACAACACTTCAGATTTAGACCAAAACACCAAGACATGATCTCAATATAAGTGCCTTATTGGTTTTCATTTTAATTTGCGCATATAAACAAAGCTACTCCAGCCAAAAAAATTGCGAAGTTCTTCTAAACGCCAACTTTAAAAGCACCTTCCAAAAATGGTCCTCCCAAAGCATGTTTCTTTATTTAGACGCACAGGAAGTTCATTTGAGTCCAATTGTTTATAACTCGCTTTTTTCATATTATTAAGGGGAAATTAAAAATTTTTATTGTTTCAAATAGGTTAAAAACAGTAAAATTAACAAGTGTTACAGCCAGCTAAGTTTCGGCCGGGGAATTCTATAAATACCACCACCATGAATCAAATATTATAGTTTCGGGTAAAATTTCAGGGGGTTGATGACAAGAATATTCTCCGAAATAGAGCAGTTCAAACTAGTACATTTTCGAGGATAAATCTTTTAAAGATTTTACCTATGAAGGCCTATATCAGAATTCTTGGATTATAAATACCATTTTATTCCATTTATTTAAGCAATTAGAACTAGAACCCAATGAGTGAAATCGGAGATTGGTCTTATAGACAGCCCTATATTGTCTTAGAATTTCTCCCTGATCAAGAATATATATATACTTTATATAGTCGGAAATCGATGTGTTACAAACGGAATGTCAAACTTATTATACCCCCGTCACCATTCTATGTTGGTGGTTTTAAAAAAAATAGCTGCAAATTATTTAAATTTTGCCGAAAAAATGCCTAAATCCCCCTTTTTAGAAAAAATGCTGAATTGGTTTGAAAATTTTTGATGTCGAACGCTTCCAGCACAGTATATATATATATATATATAATATATATATAATATATAATATATATTATATATATTATATATATATATATATAAATATAATATATATATATATATATATATATATTAATATATATATATATATATATATATATATAATATATAATATATATTAATATATATATATAATATATATATATATATATATATATATATATATATATATATAATATATATAATATATATATATATATATATATATATATATATATATATATATATATATATAATATATATATCTCGACCATTTTTGCATGGTCATTCGAACCAGTATACTAACATCATGTACCAGATTTTCAGCGGTTTGCGATGCAACATTTGTTTCTCGTAAGAGGCTCTGAAAGCCAAATCGGGGATCCGTTTATTGGGGGCTATATATAATTATGGACCGATGGTGAACCAATTTTGCAAGGTTGTTTAAGACCATATACTAACACCAGGTACCAAATTTTCAGCCGGATCGCGATGAGAAATTTGCTTCTCTTAGAGGCCTCGCGAAGTCCGTTTATATGGGGGCTATAAAACGTAAAAGTGACCGGATATGGCCCATTTGCAATACCATCGACGCTACATCAGATAACAACTACTTGTTGCAAGTTTGCAAGTCGATAACTTTTTTCGTTCGGAAGTTAGCGTGATTTCAACAGCGGACGGACATGCTCAGGATTCGACTCAGAATTTCACCACGTCCCAGAATATATATACTTTATCGGGGGTCTTTGATCAATATTTTCGATGTGTTACAACGGAATGACAAAGTTTAATAAATACCCCATCCTATGGTGGAGGGCTATAATTAAATTGATCTGGATTGAATCAGAAAAAAAATTTTGTACAAAAGCTGTTCAGATTACTAATATGGCCCAGAAGCCAGAGTTTCAAGTTATTTGTTACTTCAAATTTTTTGCACAAAGAGGACAACCTAATAGTATCGGCAGAAGCCAAATATGGCTGAAATAACAGTTCAGAATTAAAGTTCCCATATATATCTTTACCATATATTACCATCTTATGACCAAAGTTTTACTCCGACTTATGCGAAATTTTGCCAGAGGGAGTTGTACTCTAGCTTTACATGCCAAAGTTTAGTCAAAATCGCTTCAGATTAGAATAGCTCCATATATATCTTTCGCCTCGATATGCATTATATGACACAAATATGGTGAAATGGTATCCATAATATAATTACGCCCATTCAGTATTCACATGACCACCGCAGGGCCAAAGTTTCATTCGATTTATTTAAAATGTGTTTGCACTAAGGCTATAATAATATATTGGCAATGTAGTGTTCAAATTTCGTTAAAATCGCGTTAAGAATAAAATATAGCTAACCACAATCCCGTTGCAGGTTGCTCCAGAATACCCACATGTTACACACAACTTCCAATTTTAGCACACAGTGAATGAAGGGTATAATATAAACGGCCTTTCGCCCACTTTAGACTTTCCTTACATGTTTTGTTTCAAATATTTTATTTGGCCAATATATTCCAAATTTTTTTAATTGCACATCCAAAACACTGTTTTTTTCAATTCGGATCACACCTTAAGAATGACATAAGTAAAGACTGCTTGAAATGGTGAACATCGTCCAGTGTTGCCAGTATTTTCCTGGGCTCTTCTTCCCCAAAATTGGAACGCTCTTACATCACCAAAAATCCCAATTTAATTTAAATTCCCCACAAAAATCCCCAATACATTGTTGGCAAAGTTTTTTGATGAAAAACAAAATCAGTAAAGGAATAGACTACACGTACAGAAAAAACATGTTTGGACATGATTGCCGCAACCATTTAATGCTTATATAGAGTATGTAATTATCGCGAATACCATGTATTTTGTCTTTGTAAAAATAATTTTCGTGCGGAGAAAAATATATGTTGGCAATAAGCATTTAAATGCGTTCTCAAATGACCGCCAAACATGTTCTATTATTTAATGATAGAATTTGAGACCATTACATGGTAGGGAAAAATCATGTATCTGACCATTCACTTTTTTTACTTTTTTGCAGAGAAAGTGATTTCTATAGGTACGTTAGACATGCCTAGAACCATTTATATGGCCATAAAGACCATGTTACAATGTTTTCGTGACCATTTAATTTTTAATTCTTTTGCAGCGAAAAGGAATTTTATAAAAACAGGTACAACATGATTTCGTTTTGCGCCGTCAGTCGGTGTTGCATGCTGCTTGGAATGACGGAGGAATACGAACTTTACGTGTAAGGAAGAAATCACCACTGTAAAACTTTTGATCGACTCCCATTCAGCTTTACCTGTGACGACCCCTTAATTATATAGTTTAAGTAGGATGCTCATTTAGGGCTAATTTAGGCCAAAGATGCTCATTTTAGCTAATTTGGCAATTCGGTCATTGATTGGGAAATTGGCCAGCCCCGAATTCCACACATTCAAAAGTTAGAGATTTAATTGCTCAAAGCTGGTCAGACGCCGGGCACTTTGGAAATAATGGTCCGTCAACATTACAGTCAAGGAAAATTGTTTTCCAAACATTGCCTCAAAGAATCCATTATTGGCGACCGCCAAAAATGCCATAAAATGAATTTGAAGAAGAGAGGAGCGAAAAGCGATTTGTTACAGGTTATGTTCGAATTCAATCCAAAATATTAGGCTGTCCTTACCAATTGTTGTTATTCGAAAGGTCCGCGAGCAATCGAAAAAAAATTGCTGAGAAAAATACGCAGTGATGTTAATGAAACATGACGCAAAGACTTGGAAAAGTTTGAATCGAAAAAAAAAAACAGGAAGAATTTGAAAAGTGGAGGCGAAATGAGATGGAATGTAGCCGGGCCATATTTCAAATAGGAGCAGCTCATGAAGCTGCAAAGCGGGAAAATCAAGCACAAGCCGAAAAACTGGAAGAGAAAGGAATATTTAAGGAATTCGTAAGCAAATTTGGCAAAGAAAACACAACAAAGAAAATGCAAAACCATCCGAAACTATTTGCAAAAACATCCATATATGTCCAGCCAATAGCCGATGTCAATGGAAGTGCTATGGAAATTGCAGCGGGGAAAGAGTAGAAACTCCAAAAAGAAAACGATATGAATCGTGTTCCTCCAGTGATTCGGATTCAGAAAAAAAATGATGAGAAACTTATGAGGATTCTTTCTCATTCTCCAACACAAGCACATCTAAAGCATCAATAATTATGGCCACTCAGACGTCAATATTTATCAGGGACAACAATCTCAAAAGACTCCAGATAGTATCACATGGATTGTAGCAGGTTGGAAGACTGATGATTCAGTGTTGATTCAGCACCTTTGGAAATAAAGCGACAAGCATGCCTGATATAATCGTCAATTTAGTCGTGTCACTTCGCATTAGTCCAAGAAAGGGGAATAAAAACTCGTGAGCCTAATGGACAAGCAATCAACCTACATCGGCTTCCAACAATAACCACATCGAGAGATTATTAAAGAAGTTGAAGAACACATCTAAGAAATTGTGCTGCCAATGAAACATCTAAGGCAAAAGTCAGCAAAGAAAAACGATTTACAATAATCTCCGATTTGGTTAAGAAGCAAGGAGATGAATGTAATATTGCTAAGGACACAGGACACACGGCCCCCGCTCGACTTTAGACTTTCCTTACTTGTTTTAATTTTTCTTTCATACAAAATAAGTTGGAATTATATATTATGATTGTGATGAGGATGAAGAACATGATAAGGGACACCATAAAAAGCAGTCAACAATTTCCACATAAGAACGCTTTGGCGAATTTCATGGTTATTTAACAAAACTGCGTCCACTTAAGCGTCGGAAATTATGTTAATGTCTAAATTCAGCTTCGAGAATATCTTGAAACCTTAGTAACTGGCAGCAAGGGTTAGATAAAACGCAGTTTCGACCATATTTTAGTAGAAAATAAGAATGATTAAAAACATCTAAAAAGGTCATGAAAAAAGCGTTTTGCCCGCTATATAATTTAACCCTCTAATGCCCAATTTTTTTGCCAGCTGATTAAATTTTAATGTTAACGACACAAAAGCAGAGAAACTAGCCAAAGAAATTTATACAGGTAAAGCTTCAGCATATGCGTAGAACTCTTGCAATAGTTTCAATAAGTTTTTTTTTTTTTAATTTCCCCATTTTTGTTGTCTTAAGTGTGTTTTACTAAAAGCTTCCTTATTTAAATGAAGCTGCCTAAAAGGCGGGCTGGCCATTAGAGGTAAAACACCGGACCAAAACCGATGGTATGCATAACATTGAGTAAAATAATTATTTTAATAAAGTTACGTGTGAAATTTTCAAAACATTAAACCAGAGATTGAGATTCGAGAAAGGCATAACCAATTTCAAAGAATTCAAAATTTTTGGATTAGAAAAATAGTGGTTGATTTTTATACCCCTCCACCATAGGATCGGGGTATAATTAACTTTTGTCATTCGTCTGTAACAACATCGAAATATTGCCTCCAAGACCCATATAGTATATATATTCTGGGTCGTGGTGAATTCTGAGTGCGATCGAGCCGATGTCCGTCCCGTCCAGTACCGTCTGTTTGAAATCACGCTTACTTCCGAAAGAAACAAGCTATTCGACTTGAAAACTGGGCCAAGTAGTGTATTGATGTAGCGTCGGGTGCGTATTGCAAATGGCGCCCATATCGGTCCACTTTTACGTATAGCCCCCATTATAAACGGACCGTTGGTGCAATGCTAAGCATGCCCGCCGTGCATAGCAAAATGGGTCGTGGGTTCGATTCTACTTCGACGCAACACCAAAAAAATTTTTCAGCGTGATTATCCAACCTCAGTAAATGCTGGTGAACATTTCTTCTTCTCTAAGTGTTTTCACTGCAATGTGGAACGCCCGTTCGGACTCTGGCTATAAAAAGGAGCTCCCTTGTACATTGAGCTTAACATGGAATGCGGGCAGACACTCAGTGATTAAGAGAGAAGTTCACCAATGTGGTATCACAATGGACTGAATAGTCTAAGTAGCCTGATACTTCAGGCTGCCACCTATCAAACCAAACCTAAAACGGACCCTCAGATTTGTCTTGCGGAGCCTCTAGAGAAGGCATATTTTCATCCGATCCGGCTGAAATTTGTACATGCGTGTTAGTATACTGGTCTCTAACATACCCATGCCAAATTTTGGTCGATATCGTCCATACAATATACTAGCCCCTATATATAACCTCCCGATACCCATGTATATGGTGCGTGTAACGAAAGTAACTCGCAGCCCTATACGAACAGGAAGGCAAAATTTCATCGCTCTATCACGAGCTGAAAATTGAGAACTATGGTTTTGGATATATGGTCTCAACAGTAACCATGCGAAAAATTGGTCCATATCGCGTTCATAATTATATAGCCCCCATATAGAACGAATCCCCAGATTGGCTGTCGGTAGGCTCAAGAGAAACAAAATTTTCATCCGACCCGGTTGAAAATTTGGTGCATGATGTTAGTATATGCTCTTCTAAAAGGCCGTGGTCAGATTGTCCAAATCCGTTCATAATTATATATAGCCCCCATATAAACCGATCCCCAAAGTTGGCTTGCGGAGGCTCAAAGAGAAACAAATTTCATCCGACCCGGTTGAAATTTGGTGCATGATGTTGGTATATGGTCTCTAACAACCATGCGAAAATGGTCCACATCGCGTTCATATTATATATAGCCCCCATATAAACGATCCCCCGATTGGCTTGGCGGAGCCCTCAAATGAGAAACAAATTTCATCCGACCTGTTTGAAATTGGTGCAGATGTTGGTATTATGGTCTCTAACAAACCGTGTCCAAATTGGTCCACATCGGTTGCATAATAGTATATAACCCCCTATAAAACCGATCCCCAGATGTGCGGCTTGCCAGACGCCTCTAGAGATCCAAATTTCGTCCGATCCGGTTTGAAATTTGGAACATAGTTAGTATATGGCGTCTCTAACAACCGCTGTCAGAATGCGTCCATATCGGCCATAAATTATTAATAGCCCATATAAAACCGATCCCAGATTTGGCTTGCGGAGGCTCAAAGATAAACAAATTTTCATCCGATCCGGTTGAAATTTGGAACATTGGTGATAGTATATAAGTCCGCTAAAACCGTGCCAGAATTGGTCCATATCGTCACATATATTATATGTAGCCATCCATATAAAACAGTTTCTCCAGATTTTGACCTCCGGAAGCCTCTTGTGGGCAAAATTCATCCATCCGCGTTCAAATTTTGGAACATGGGTGTTAGTATATGCCCCCGCTAGACAACCATTCCCAAAATTGTCCATATCGTCTTATAGTTATATCTATGCAGCAGCCTCATCACCAACAAAATTGGTCCATATCGCCGTTCATATAATTGGTTGCCCAAAAATAATCTACCAAAATGTATTATTTCTATAGAAAATTTAGCAAAATTTTAATTCTATAAGAAAATTTTGTTAAAATTTTATTTTATAGAAAATTTGTGTAAAATTTCATTTTCTATAGAAAATTTCTGTCAAAAATTTTATTCTATAGAAAATTTGTCAAACTGAAGTTTCTTACGCCCAATCCATGGTGGAGGTACATAGCTTCGCGCGCTGGACCGAACTTACCGGGCCGGTATACATTGTTAGTTATAAGAAGTTACTACAATCCCGATGTCCATCCAAAAGCGCAAGAAATAGCTAATCATATCTCTCTGACAATCCGTTTTTTCGACCAGATGTTTATAAAATGATATCGCTTCAAGTCTACTAAAAAAAAACTAAACAAAAACAAAAACATATGACAAAATAACAAGAAGGCAGTGGATACAACGCTGCCTATTTATAAATAAATTTTCCAAAAGAGCTAATCTAAAATTAGCCAGAATTTCCTCAAGAAAATTGTCCACGGATAAAAAAGAACAAAAACGCTAAACTGCAAGGAGATTTATTTGACAAGGAGAACACAGAGAAATTTTTGATACCCCATTCGTTTATCTCTACAGAAGAGCCATAAGACTGTATTGCCCACATTTTGGCATGATCCAAAAAAAGTTTTTCAGTTCTTTCAACAGCGCCTTTATTTTTATTTTTCATGGAAAAACATTGTGATCCATGTGAAAAACTTACTATGGAACGATGCCAGTCAGTTTCTTTGCTGATCTCGACAACATCTAAGACCCAATGGTAATAATGGAAAATCTTCTAAAACAGAGGGAGGCGAAACCATAGATTTTTTGTTCTTAAATAAGGAGTAGCGTTTGTTTTTTTCACTTTCCAAAAATAAATCCACAAATTGCAATGCAGCACAGATTTAGAATGAGATATCGGAAGATTTTCCATTTTTGTCTGGTATTTGGTGTAGCAACATTTATACAACATTTGGATCTAATAACAAAGTAGATAGTCGCACACGAAAAGAATGGGGTTACCTTTAGTGAGCACTTTTTTCAGAGAATAACCACAATAAGTGGGGCTGCCGGTCGAGCAATCCTACCTTCTCAAAATATTAATTTCTGTCCTGGGAAAGTAGATAAATAGCTATTTTAGGAAATTGAACTTACTCTGAATCCGCTCTAGCCAGGACTGTATGCATGAACAACTCGAAAGATAGAGATACATCGGCGCGCTTTAGGCAAGGCACACAGTTAAAAGGCACACAAAAAAATTAAAATTTGGTACACACAAAAAATGACATATCTGATCAATCGCGAAATTAAATGATCCAATTAATTTTTCAATTTTGAAATGGTCTTCAAATCACAGAAAAATTCATTTAAAAGTCAATTAAAAAAATAATTGATACTATTAATTTTGTGAATCGATTTTTGTTTCAATTAAAAAATTGTGAATTCAATCTAAATTTATTTGTTAATTAAATTCTTTTTTAAAACTCAATTAAGACTTAATTGAAAAAAAATGTTCGTAAAATTTTTTTCTCTTGTACGTGATGTTTTGATCATTTCTGTATTCATTCAATTATATCATCTGCTAAATCTTTTGCTGTCATTCCCAATACCACCCCTTAATAAATACAATGTACGCAGACATTGCTTAATGTATGCAAGGATTTATCTTTGTTTATGCTTGTCTCCTAAAACTGTGAAAGTTATATTGCCTTTAAACATCATTCTTTGCACTTGCTTGAAATTCTTACACCTAATTTATATTCGATGGAAATTTTATTAATAAACCTAAACACATATCTGTTTTTCTTATAAGATGTTGGTTGTTCAGATATGGTTCTGTTTTTTTTTTCTGTGGCGGTATTTGGATCTCTATAAAGAATTCATGTGCAATAGATTCTTATTACTGCTTTTTTTTTTTTGTATCGGGTGGCAATTCGAAGAATGTAAAATTAATCACGAAGTTTAGAAAACAATAACCAACCGAAGAAAAGTTCTGCTGTTAATTGCGTGTACACAGAAAAAATGTGGGCTTCACAGCTTGAAATGACAAAATGTTTCAAAATAACCAAAAAAAATGTCACAATTCAGTTCATATAGATTTTTTTTTTTAATTTCATTCCCAAAGCCGAAAATTTGTCAAATTTCAATTTCTATAGCAAATTCATCAAAATTTCATTCTTAAAAGCATTTTGTCTAAATTTTATTCCTATAGAAAATTTTTGTCCCAAAATTTATTTCTAATAGAAAATTTTGTCAAAATGTAATTTCCTATAGAAATTTTGTCAAAATTTTATTTCATATAGAAAATTTTGTCAAAATTTTTTTATATAGAAAATTTGTTCCAAAATTTTATTTCCTACAGAAAATTTGTCAAAATTTTTAAAAATAAGCTCGAATAATAATAATTGTATAATTAGATCATAATGCATATTGGACGTCAAATTGCCCTGTTCGGTATCAGGGCTACATGTAATATATAGGAATTTTTTGTTAAAATTTTATTTAAATATAGAAAAATTTTTGTTGAATTATTATATAGAAAATTCTGTCAAAATTTATTGTATAGAACAAATTTTGCCCCAACATTTTATTTATTTAGAAAGAATTTTCAACATTTTTTATTTATTATAGGAAACATTTTTAAAAATTTTATTTAGTTTATCTTTCTATAGAATTTTTTCAACATTTTGTTTTTTATGTTGAAATGTTGTCAAAAATTTTCTATAGGAAATTTTCTCAAAATTTTATTTCTATAGAATTGTTTTCAAAATTGTAATTTTACCTATAGAAATTTGTTAAAATTTTTGCATTAGTATTTAAGGGGAAAAAAAATTTCGTTGATTTTGATTTATATAGAAAATTTTGCTCAAAAATTTTATTTCTATAGAAATTATATAAAAATTTTTTCCTAGTATTTTTTTTTTTTAATTTGATTTCTTATAGGACAATTTTGTTACAAAATTTTATTTAATATAGAAAATTGATCTAAAATTTTATTTACATAAGAAAATTTTTGTAAAATTTTTATTTATATAAGAAAATATTGTTGAAATGTATTCATATAGAAAAATTCTGTCAAAATTTTATTATTTCTACTAGAAAATTGCTGTCGATTTCTATAGAATTTTTTTTTATTTCATTTCCAAAGGGAAATTTTTGTCAAAATTTCATTATATAGCCAAATTTTATCAAACATTCAGTTCTAAAAACATTTGGGGTCAAAATTTATTTCTATAGAAATTGTTGTCAAAAACTTTTTTCCTATTAGAAAGATTTTGTCAAAATTTATTTCTATAGAAAATTTTATGTCAAATTAATTTGTTATTGTAACGTATAAATTTTGTAGTAGACAATAAATATTGTCAAATTTTTTTTAATAGAAAATTTGTTCAAATTTATTTTGCTACAGAAATACTGTCAAAATTTTATTTCTATAAGGAAAATTATTGCTCAAAATTTTATTTTCTATTGAAAATTTTGTAAAAATTTTAATTCAAATAGAAATTTTTTGTCAAAATTTTATTTCTATTTGAAAATTTTGCTAAAAATTTTATTTCTATAGAAATTTTGCATTTTTCTAGAAGGCAAATATTTCATAATTTGTCAATTTTCTATAGAAAATTTGTCAAATTTATATTTCTATGACCAGAATTTTCGTCAGAAATTGTTATTCTATCACGAAAAATTTTGTCAAATATTATTTATAAGAAATTTTAAGTTTATACAGAAATTTTGAATTTCTATAAAAATCTGTCAATTCATTTCTATCAGAAAATTTTGTAAAAATTTAATTATATAGAAAATTTGTAACAAAATTTTATTCTATAGAAAAATTTTGCCAAAAATTTCATTTCTATAGGGAATTTTTGCCCCCAAATTTTATATCTATAGAAGTTTTTTCTAAATTTATTTTTAAAGAAATTTTGTCAAAATTTTATGTTTATAAAACGATTTTGTCAAAATTTTATATTTATATCTGGGAAATTTTGTCAAAATTTCGATTTCTATAGGAAATTTGTCAAAAATTTAATTTCCATTAGGAAATTTTGTCCAAAATTTTATTTCTATAGAAAATTTTCTCAAACTTTATTATCTACTAGAAAATTTGTCAAAATGCTATTTCTACAGTAAAATTTGTTATCATTAATTTTTTTTGGGATGGAAATTTTTGTCAGAATTTTATGTTTTAAACGAAAAATTTTGTCAAATTTTATTTTCTATAGAAAATTTGACCTCAAAATTTTATTTCTATAGAAAATTTTGTCCAAATTTTTTCGTATAGAAAATTTGTCAAAATTTTTATTTCATAAAACTTTGCTCAAAATTGATATTTCTATAAGAAAATTTGTCAAAACCTCTATTACGTATAGAAAATTGGCTCATATTGTATTATGGATGCGAAGTTTTGTCAACATTTTATTCTATAGAGAAATTTTTGTGAAAAGGTTGTAATTATCTATAGCAAATGTTGTCAAAATTAAATTGTTAAATTTTCTCAAATATTTTATTTTCTATAAGAGAATTTTCTCAAAATTTTATTTCCCTATAAATTTGTTTCAAAATTTAATTGGTTATAGAAAATTTTTGTCAAAATTTTATTTCTATGCGGAAAATTGAAGTACCTCGTATTTGGAGAGGAAATATTGAAATTCTACCAAAATGTGACAGATTCTACCAAACAGTAAAAATTCTACCTTTTTGGTTAGATTGTCCAATTGTGACAACTGTATGGGTTTAGGTTTAGGTTACGGTTGCGTAGTCGCATAATATCAGCTCACTCATAGACCATTCGCCCATTGTGATACCACTTTGAGTGAACTCTCTCTTATCACTGAGTTGCCTGCCGATATCCATGTTTAAGCTCAAATGACCCAACTGGACTCCTTTTTATAGCGAAATCCGAACGGCTTCCACATTGCCCATGTGAAACCACTTAAGAAGCTTTGACAAAACACCTTCAGAAATGTTCACCCAGATGTACTGAGGTGGGATCATCCACCGCTGAAAAACACTAATTGCGTGTTCGGTCGAAGCAGGAATCGAACCCACGACTTTTGTTATGCAAGGCGGCGCCTGCTAACCCCCATTGCCACCACGTGGCTCCCGTTTGTCCACCCGACGTTCCAAAGTCGTCTTTTCCACATTTGTTTTTTGATTTCGATTACAATTAATTAATGTGAGATTGGTCTACTATGAATATTTTTCTATAGCAAACATTTCTCAAAATTTTATTTCTATAGAAAATTTTCTCAAAATTTTATTTTTATAGAAAAATTTCTCAAAGTTTATTTCTATACAAAATTTTCTCAAAACTTTATTTCTATAGAAAATTTTGTCAAAAGTTTATTTCTCTAGAAAATTTTCTCAAAATTTTATTTCTATAGAAAATTTTGTTAAAATTTTATTTATATAGGAAATTTTGTAAAATTTTATTTATATAGAAAATTTTGTTGAATTTGTATTTATATAGAAATTCTGTCAAAATTTTATTTGTATAGAAAATTTTGCCAACATTTTATTTATATAGAAAATTTTTTCAACATTTTTTTATTTATATAGAACATTTTTACAAAATTTTATTTTATTTCTATAGAATTTTTTTTCAACATTTTGTTTCCTATGTTGAAAATGTTGTCAAAATTTCTATAGGAAATTTTCTCAACATTTTATTTCTATAGAATTTGTTTTCAAAATTGTATTGCTATAGAAAATTTTGTCAACTGTTTATTTCTATAAAAAATTTTCTCAAAATTTTATTTCTATAGAAAATTTTGTTAAAATTTCATTTATATAGAAAATTTTGTTGATTTTGTATTTATATAGAAAATTTTGTCAAAATTTTATTTCTATAGAAAATTAAAAAAAATTTTATTTCTATAATTTTTTTTTAATTTTATTTCTATGACATTTTGTTAAATTTATTTATGATAGAACAATTTTGTTAAAATTTTATTTATATAGAAATTTGTTAAAAATTTTATTTATATAGAAAATTTTGAAATTGTATTCAATTGAAAATTTGCAATAAATTTTATTTCTAATAGAAAAATGTGTGTCAACATTTTATTTTCTATAGGAAATTTGTAAAAATTTTATTTCTATAGAAAATTTTGTCAAATGTTTATATCTATAGAAAATTTTCTCAAAATTTTATTTCTATAGAAAATTTTGTTAAAATTTCGTTTACATAGAAAATTTTGTTGATTTTGTATTTATATAGAAAATTTTGTCAAAATTTTATTTATATAGAAAATTTTGTCAAAATTTTATTTCTATAGAAAATTTTATAAAAATGTTATTTCTATACAAAATTTTTTCAAAATTTTATTTCTATACAAAATTTTTTCAAAATTTTATTTCTATTAATTTTTTTTTTAATTTTATTTCTATAGACAATTTTGTTAAAATTTTATTTATATAGAAAGTTTTGTTGAAATTGTATTCATATAGAAAATTATGTCAAAATTTTATTTCTATAGAAAATTGTGTCAAAATTTTATTTCTATACGAAATTTGTAAAATTTTATTTCTATAGAATATATAAATTTTTTTTCTAAGAAAATGTTGTCAAAAAATTTTATTTCTATAGAAATTTATTATAAATTATTTTTTCTATAGAAAATGTTTGTACAAAAGTTTATTCTATAGAAAATGTTCTCCAAAATTTTATTTCTTTAGTAAAATTTGTCAAAATTTTATTTCTTCTAGCTAAAATTTTGTCAATTTTTTCTATAGAAAATATTTGTCAAAAGTTTATTTCCTATAGAAAATGTTCTCCAAAATTTTTCTTCTTTAAGTAAAATTTGTCAAAAATTTTATATCTCTTTAGTTAAAATTGTCAAAAATTTTAATTCTTTAGTAAGAATTGCAAAATTTTATTTTCTTCTAGTTTAAAATTTGTCAAAATTTTATTTCTTTAGTAAAATTGTACAAAAAATTTTTATTCTATAGAAAATTTCTCAAAATTTTATTCACTATAGAAATTTTTAAGCTCAAAATTTTATTTGTATAGAAAATGTTATCAACAATTTTATTCTCTATGGAAATTTTGGTAAACATTTTTGTTTATAGACAATTTTCGTCAAAACATTTTATTTCGATAGAAAAATTTTGTCCAAAAATTTATTTCTATAGAAAATTGTTCCAAAATTTTATTTTGTATAGGAATGTTGTCAAAATTTTATTTCCTATAGGAAACTTTGTCAAATTTTATTTGCTATAGGAAAATTTGTTTAAATTTGTATTTCTATAGAAAATTTTATAAAATTCTAATTCTTATGAAAATTTTGTCAAAAGTGTTATTTCTATAGAAAATTTTCAAAAATTTTTATTTCTTAGAAATTTTTGTCAAAATTTATTTGTATAGAAAATGTTATCAAAAATTTATTCTCCATAAAACTTTGGTAAACATTATTGTTTTATCGAAAATTTTCGTCAAAAATTTATTTCTAATAGAAAATGTCTTTCAAAATTTTATTTTCTAGGAAATTTTGTCAAAATTTATTTCATAGGAAATTTTGTCAAAATTTTATATTCTATTAGCAAATTTGTTAAAAATTTCATTTCTTTTAGAAAATGTTGCAAGATTTAGTTGCACTGTCATTAGCACACAATACCTCCTCCTGTAGTAAAACATTTTTGTATCGCACAATTGACAAAATTTTTTCTATAGACAAAATTGAAAATTCATTTCTTTAGAAAATGTTGTCAAAATTGTATTTTTATAGAAAATTTTAGTACTTCTTATTTGGAGAGGAATATTTTGAAAATCTACTTAAACGTGAAAAATTCTACCAAACTGTAAAATATCTACCAATTTTGGCAACCGTAGTCGCATCCCGACTTTTCCAAATTTCTAAAAATGTGGACAAGTCATCTTTTCCACATTTTTTGTTTTTGATTCCGATTACAATTCACTAACATAAAACTACAATACAAAATAAAACATTATATGAATACGAGTATTTAAATTAAGCGAAAATTAGCATATCTCATGACCGGAAGCTAAAGGGAGCAACAACCCACCACCACCCACTTTTCTTAACACCATTGGCCAACAGCTAGCCATAAACAACGAACCGTAATTGTTAGCATGAATTGAAATATGAATATGAGTATTCAATTGCAAAGAGGTAGATACTCCATGTATAGTACTAACGAAGGCAAAAGGGGGGTGAAATTGTATTGTATTGTTCCACACATGAAATCTATGTTACCTCTTTTTTTTATACATCAAATATTACGTACAAATTTTGCACAATAACTTTTCGACAAAATAAAAAATATTCCTACTTTGGGCCATATTTAATTTATCTGATTCATTGTACATTTCTTTCACACGAAACAAAAACAACATAATAATAGTAATACTCTTTCTGGTATTTACAACAAACAATGGATAACTGCATCGTTAACATTTTAAAAGTCATTAACTGGAACAAATTGTACTAATTTTTATGTCTCCGTCTAACAAAAATATTTGCAAATTAGCTTTTGGGTGGCCGATATGTAATGCACGCAAAAAAATAATACTTTTCTCCCGAACGATATTTTAGACAAACCAAGTTCTTTCTCATTAAAAGAGAGTGAGGTGGTGTGTGGTTTAAGATATACTCCCAACTATTTTTGCTTAGATATTACATTAGTGTTGGGGTATTGCCGAACATTTATATGTTTGATTGCTCTTCAATATATAATATGTTTGAAAGCATATTGTGTCTAAACAATATATGTTTGGGTATTCTAAGTTCGAAACACATTTTGTATTTTTGGTATCCGAATATTCAATGAATGTTGTCTTCCAAAAAACTAGAATATGTTATTCATGTGAACATATAATATGTTTGTGGAAGCATTTTGCCACGCCAAAAATATTTATATGCTTAAAAAACATTCTCCAAACAATATTGTGCTCAAAATTTTATTTATTTCATTTCTATATGATTTACCAATCATAATGAATTAATGAAATAAACAGGTAAATTATGGTGCTAAGCAACATTAGGTTTTTCCGACCTGAAATGCTCAAAATTTTGTTTCTGCTCATTGTAATATTCGCCCCACATTTCATCACTTCGCACAAGATTTTTTTTTAGTTTCTTAGCACATTTTTTTTTCCGCTTTGTATACAAACTATTGTAAGGAAGAAATTTATTTCAATTGTAATGATTTTTTTATTTTAATTTTAGCTTTTGCCGGATGGGGATTCGAACAGCGGACCACCACATGTTTTATAGGATCTAAAAGGTAAGTAGGCTGATCAATTGGCCACAGGGAAAAATAAATGTTAATTTTGTAATAACAAGCAAACAACCACGTCAATTTTAATTCAATATGCGCGCCTCCCTGTTAAATAGCGGCTCCAAGCTAACTAAATACATATATGTTTTATGGCTTATTTCTAAATTAATATATGTTTGGCATCCAAGCATATATTATATTACAAACATTTTATGCCCAAACATAATATGTTGTAAACTATATTAACATATATTGTCCAAACATGTTTGCTAGTTTATGACACCATTATATGCTTGCACTCAAATATATTGTGTTTAAAAAATTTGTGTTCCAAACATATAATGTTTTATAGCCAACATATGAAAACAGCTCTTTTCATCCGTGACTTGACTCCAAAAATGTTCCTCTTTCGTGAGTTCACGCTGATGGCAACGTCGTGAGTGTTCGTGAGCCGTGATTACACAATCCAAATGTCATGCCTGAGCGTGAGCCACGAAAATAATTTCTTCGTGAGTGTGCGTGTGTAAAGAATTTCGGAAAAATACACCCACGAAAATAATCCAGGCCATGGACATAAAAGAGTTTAAGAGTTAAGAGTTTAATAACGCTCTCGATTTTAATCATGTTCATGTTTTCAGGCACGTTTCTAGGGTAAATTACTCATAAAACGCACCGTGCCACAAGTCATTGAGAACGATGGTAAAAATTCATGAATTGGGCTTCGAATTGCTTCCCCACCCACCGTATTCTCCAGATCTGGCCCAGCGACTTTTTCTTGTTCTCAGACCTCAAAAGGATGCTCCGCGAGGGAAAAATTTTGGCCCTGCAATGAAGAGGTGATCGCCGAAACTGAGGCCTATTTTGACGGCAAAACGCAAGGGCAGTACTACCAAAATGGCATCAAAAAAATTGGAAGGTCGTTAATAATCGTTGTATCGCTCTTGAAGGGAACTATGTTGAATAATAAAAACGAATTTTGACAACAAAAAAAATGTGTTTTTCTTTGTTAGACCGGGGACTTATCAGCCAACCTGTTCACATAATATCCAATAATATATGTGCCGCAATAACCAATAATATATGTGGCTTCCTGCAAAATATGTTTGTGAACATATGTTAGAGAAGCGCTTTTTTTGGGGGTGTGCTATTAGTGTACAATTTAAGTCACACCTATAACAAAGTCTTAAAAAAAATATTGCCGGTTCCCAAAGTCAAATTTAAAGTTAAATACGGTATGGAGACTACATCAGATTCTGATTTACAAAGACTATTTACGTTTGGGATTCCCCTCTAAGGAATCTTGTGATATAATGTATGAGTTGAAATCAATCCCTGTAAGCTTTAATAATTGGGGTAATTATTACGAATTTAGTCTAGCGAGAAGTACAATCAGGAAATTGATTCTAGTTTCGGCAATTTTGCATGATCAGTGCGCCTTCTATCCGCCCAGTGAAATTGGATATCGGATTGGGGGTGTAACGCAAAAAAATTGACCGATGCACATCATAATTCGGCAACACCTATTTGTGGAATACATCAAAATTTCGCGCATTTTAGAAATATCCAATAAAACTTTGTTGTGTCTAGAAAGCCTAGGAACTCAAATCGGTAGACCGATCTACGCGATCTACACAAAAAAAAAAAAAAAAAGAACGTGACATGTTTTATAGTGAGAATAAACTTACGTCGTGTGCGAAATTAATCTAAATTGTACTCCAACTTTTTGATATTTTCACAGAGGCCTTTAAAACCAGGAAAAATTTAATGCCTTTGGTGTACTTTTCAATTACAACTCACCAAACTACACCTCTTATAGAAGGAAAAAATTAAAGATCAAAATCATTGGCGCTAGATATTAACATTTTAACCATCATTGTTAATATTTTTGGGAAGCGTCGATTCATATTGAACCTAATGTGTACGGTCATTAAACTTTATACCCACGTTTAATTCATAAAACGTTTGAAACATACTTAAGCAAAAGAAAAGTTTCATTGGGATGTTGGAAATTTTCAAAAAAAAAAAAAATAAAACTAAAATAAAAAAAAAAAATTTGCAATGAAAATAGGTTGAATTTAGCACTAGTTTAACTAACGGATTGTTTTTTCCGTGTATTATGCATCCTCACAACAAAAAAAAAATTTTTTTTTGATTCAATACGAAATTCAATTGATCTATTTTTTTAATTACATGTCTTCAATCACGAAAATGATAGTATCAATCACAGTTTTAATTGGACATTACAAAAATACTTGATTAAAAAATTAATTGATTTCATTAGCAAATTTCAATTAATTTTTTAATTGATTCAATTAAAACTTTAATTGATGTTGATTGCAAAACTCCCTTAAACGTAACTTCATTAAAAACGTAACTATTTTCAATTACTTTCTTAACTGACTTACCACCATAGTCAGGAAGCTCCGTTAGTGCTACGTTAGCTAACGAGCTTTTAAACCGTACTATGGACATGTGTGTCATCTTGTCTATATATTCCATATGTCAGTTAGTAGGTTAGGTTAGGTGGCAGCCCGATGTATCAGGCTCACTTAGACTATTCAGTCCATTGTGATACCACAGTGGTGAACTTCTCTCTTATCACTGAGTGCTGCCCGAATTCCATGTTAAGGCTCAATGACAAGGACCTCCTTTTTGTAGCCGAGTCCGAACGGCGTTCCACATTCCAGTGAAACCACTTAGAGAAGCTTTGAAATCGGATACATATTGTGGTGTCTACATATCCAAAAATTCAAATTGGGAGGTCGATCTTTATTTGGCACACCAATAGGTGTGCCAATCTAAAATTCCTCAAGATTTCTAATTTCAGAAATATCGGATAAAACTTGTGGTGTCTAGAAGCCAAGGAAATCAAATCGGGAGATCGGTCTATATGGGGGTTATGCCAAAACGTGGACCGAAAGACACCATATCGGGCACACCTATTTGTGGAACTAGAATACTTCTAGACTTCGAATTTGAGACAAATCAGATAAAAATTGCGTTGCCCAAGAAATTAAATCGGGAGATCGATTTATATGGGGGGCACACACCATATGCGGCACACATATTTCTGGAACCTAATATACCTCGAGATTTCAGGCAAATCGAATAAAAATTGAGGTGTCTAGATTAGAGCTTCCCAATCAATTTTGTTTTAGAAATTTTTGTAGTTTTAACAGATATAAATTATATACAAAACCCGCCCAACCCAAAATGACGCTGCGCAAAAAATAGGTACCTTCGATGTTCAAATTGACAATTTAAACTACACCTTATTCCTTGCCCACATCAGTAGGTTAGAAACGTTAAAACCATTTTGTAAAAACAAAAAACAATGTTTACTAAGGAGGAGGTATTGTGGCTAATGACAGTGCACTACTACCCCAATAAGCCTAATTAGGCACTTTTTTAACCGACAGACAAAATACTTAACATAAAAGGCTAGAATAAAAAATTGTCACAGGACAAGACACATCCAAGCGAATTCAATGCAAAAGGCATAAAAAAAAAACAAAAATAAATATGGCCATACAATCATAACTTAGGTGATTGTAGAGGCCCTTGAAATAATATGGAAGCTCAATACATTCCTAAAGCTAAATTATATTTTTCAAATGATTTCCCTACATTTTCTTGAGGATTAAAGCTATTGAATTTCCAAAAAGTATCTCTCTACCCTCTACTTTGTTCCACACGCAAAGAAAAAAAACGTTTGGAAAACGTGTACCGAAAACGTTTTTCTTTTGTTTTTTGAATTTCTTCGACAATTTTAAACTTTTATCACCAAAAAAATAGGTTTGTTTCAAAATTTTTATTTTTTCAATAAAAAAAATATTTTTGAACCATCATCACAGTCCATTTCGTTTACATCAAGCACTGTTCTTTTCTGACTTTAAGTCTTTACAGTTTCATAGTAAAAATTTAATGTACATTCCTTTTCGGAATCTTCCGAACATATCTGGATTATATGTAAAAAAAAAACTTTTTGATGTTGGTCGAAGCAGGGATCTAACCCAGGACTCTTGATATGCAAGGCAGACGTACCAACCACTGATCCACGGTGCCTAAATAAATATATGTTTCTGTTAAATAAAGTTTGTTTAATCGGCTCGTGGGCGCCTTAAGCTATGCTATATAAATATAACTTATATGTATAATTGTCTATTGATGACAATAACAGCTACATAGCTCATTGGATAGTGTGTTGGCTTATAAATTGCATGGTCTGCGGTTCGATTCTCCGTCTAGGCGAAAGGTAAAATTTAAAAAAATTTATTACAAAATGTATTTGTATTATAGAAAAAGGTGCTAAGAACTAAAAAACCTCGTGGAAGTGAGAAAGATGTGAGGGAAAATGCAATTAGCCAAAAAGATTGTTTTTTTTTTTTTTAAGTTAGTCTTTATGAAATTATTTTTATATCCTGTAAAACAAAAAGTATACACTTTTCTTCAAAAATAAACTTCCTTAAAGCA
>PGFW01062647.1:0-12037 GCA_003123925.1 Haematobia irritans | reverse complement strand
TTAAAGGTTGTCTCAATCTCCCGATAGGTCAATGACAATCTTGCAATATCTGTTGTGCACAGCATCAATGGAATTCCAGAAGAAAACAATTGTATACGCCTTCACGAAATTTCGTGTTGGAGTGATTACGACCCTCGAATGAATTCACATACGCATCGTAAACCCTGCCAGTCCTCGACGGAGCCATGCATCGCCAAAAAGTTTAATTAGAGTTTTCTTTGTTCACAGAAAAATATCATTTGTCTTTCAATCCGACGAAATTAAGTGATTTCAATTAATTTTAATTGAAATTTCTTTAATCACTAAAAATATAGTAGCAACACCAACATCAATTAAACATCAATTGATCACAATTAAAATTTAATGTATACGTTAAATTTCTGTGGTTGGACTTTTTGTTTCAAATTGAATTTTTGTGAACCAGTAGAAATAATTTAACTTTACTTTTTGAGATATCAATTAAATTTTAATTGCAGAAAATCTTGGAGGATTTTTTGTTGATTATTAAGTTAAATTCAAGCTCGATACGTTGTATAAATATAATCACACCAAAATATCGCGATTTGTTATAATAATTTTTTGGGCGAAATGAATAATTTTAGTTGCTGTAAACAGCGCAAAACTAAGGCTTGGCCCAATCCTGAGCAAATAAAAGACAATCCCTTAACAAGTAACATAATATACGGCCGTAAGTTCGGCCAGGCCGAATCTTATGTACACTCCACCATGGATTGCGTAGAAACTTCTACTAAAGACTGTCATATCCACAATCGAATTATTTTGGTTTCGGAACACTTGCCAATGGCAAGATATCTTAAAACTTATTAACACCGTCTTCTAAATTGTAAGTTAGTCCATACCGGGTATATATTAAAACAAAAAGGGCCTATACGTAATTAGTATAGAATTCAGTTGGCAAATTCATATAGAATAAATTTTTAACAAAAATTTTCATAGTAATAAAATTTTGATCAAAATTTTCTATAGAAATAGAAATTTTCGAGATTAATTTTTTGGATATGGACCAATGTGTGATGGCGATCGCTATATATAAAATAGACTATATGGACCAATTTTAGCATGGCTTAGCGATAACTAGCGCAAGTACCAAATTCAACCGAATGGGGCATTAATTGGATCACCGTACATTCAATATTGCATGAACATTTGAACGCCAAAAAAAATTGTTTGCGTTGGATCCCAGATAATTTGTCAAGCGTTCAAAAAGGGCTCGTGCCGAATGGTCGAAATAAATGCACATCATGTGGGTACGAATTTACGCTCACGCACATTCACAAAATGAAAAGTCATACTCACGCACAAACAACGTTTAAAGTCTCACGTCCACTCACTATTTTTTGGCGATTCACGACAATTCTCGAAATTTCACGAAATTTCTCGTGAATGACGAACATTCTAGTGACACGAAAATTCGTGAACGTGAATTTTATCATAATTCTTTAACGCATTATTTTCGTGTAACGGTGAATTTTATATATGTCGTTATATATGTATATTTTTAATTGTCACAATGAAACGATGAATTATTTTTAATTCGGGTGATTGCATTCCAGCATTATTTGTGGATTAGAATCGTGTTTTGGACTGTTCACACGTTTGATAGCAGTTATCATTTTTCACGTCAGTTAGTTATTATTTTGACTATTACACTCTGCTACATATGCGTTACTATTGTTTCTTTTTTTGTTTTTTATGTCTGTTGTAGTTCCCACGGATTTCCAACGATTCACCAACGTTCACCGTTTAACAATCTCTCTTTTTAGTGATGATGTATTGAGTTTAAGGTTTATTCACATCCCACTTCATTACGTTGTGGTGGGTATACGGATTCATTTTCCTATGGTTTTATATTAGTTTTCTTTTCTTTATTATATTGTTAGATTTATTTTTGATATTGTTTTACTTTTTAATTTCATTTTTTATATTTTTTTGGATTATATAAGGTTGTGTGTGTCACGATGTACACTCATACCTCATAGGTGTGTATACAAAAATGTTCGGTTTTACTTTTTCGGTTCATTTCTTATAGCAAAGTATGGTCTACTTTGGTAAGCCAATTCTCTCTAAAGATCGTTAGCCAAAACCATAGCAATGAAGTTATTTGTGATGTGTTTCAATTTCATTGTTTGTTCTTCGTTTTGCTAATGTAAACGAACATTGCCTGCTCTTTTGGGTAAACAGTCCCACGCACAAGGGAAAGTATGGTATAAATCACTTAAATAAAACTACAATATATTGATACTTCTGCAGGGATTACATGTTGCAAAGGTCGCAATTCTAACTCTTACGAAATTTGTCTGGCATTGTTATGATCCAAAGATATCTTGTTTGCATATAATCAGATATTATTAGAAATTTTATTATTATGAAAACTAATTGAAATCTCATTACATAAATAGATTGATTTTATTATGCTTCACGGGAATAAGTACAGAGTGTCTGATATGTAATGCAACAAAGTAAAATGCTATATGTTTTTATTTTTTAACATTTTATTATTCAAAAATAAAACATGTCGGATATCATTGGATTTTACGGCGGCTCATACCATTACCATCGACGGCGCTTTTTCAAGCTGATCTCTTTGGCAAGGAATTCCGATCATTTTGTTTATGCATAAACTGCTAAATTTGAAATGACTTCTCATTGAAGAATACCAAATTCGGTAACTGACGCGCTTTCTGCAGCGGAGCAACTCCTTGGCTCTTTTCAGTTTGATTTTTTTGTGGGGCATGGCTGAGGGAATCGATCTGCTACTTTTTGGAAACTTCTGTGGCTTTAGTCCCAGCTGAATTTTGTATACCTCTGCGCCACACTGTGGAACAGGGTATTATAAGTTTATGCGCTGTTTTGGCAACACCCAGAAGGAGACGAGATTAGACACCTGGTGTCTTTGGCAAAAATCGCTCAGGAAGGGCGTCCTGAGTCGATATAACGGCCAATGTCCGTCTGCTGCCGTCTGTTCCGTGAACACATTTTTGTAATGCAAAGTCTAGGTCGGCAGTTTTAGTCCCAGAATGCGACTTCAATGCTTGGCACAAGTATGTGTTTTTGGCTCAGATAGAACCGCTATTGATTTTTGGAAGAAATTCGGTTTCCGAATTTTAGATATAACTCCCATTATATATTTCGGCCGCGATAATGGACTTTATATGGCCCCAGAAGCCAGAAGTTTTACCTAATTTGCTTAAAATTTTGCACAAGAAGAAGCAATTAGCTACTATAGGTCAAGTGCGCCAAAATTTTATGTGAATGCGGTTCAGATTTAGATATAGCTCCGCATATAGTATCGTTCGCGGGCTGGCGATTTCCACTCATATGACCGACGAGTGGCCATCTTATACTCCGATTTAAGTTGAAATTTTGCAGCCGGGAAGTAGAAATAGCATTGTACGGCTAATGCGTGGCCAAATTAGTTTGAATCGGTTCGGATTTAGATATACTCCCATATATTATCTTTTCGCCCGATATACGACTCATATGACCTGACAGAAGGCCATTTTTTTGCTCCGATTTAGTTGAAATTTTGCAAGCAGGGAATAGAATTAGCATTGTAGCTACTGCGTGCCAAATTTGGTTGAAAAAGCGTTGCAGATTTTAGATATAGGCTCCATATATATGTTTTTTCTTGATTTTCGACAAAAAGTGGTCAAAATACCAAACATTTTTCGCTTGCAAAATGCGGCCACTGTTAAGTCGAAAAGTGTAAAAATGACTCTAATTTTCCTAATACTAATATATCCGGCTTCTAATAGCGTATATATCGACGAAGCGATAAATCGATAAATAAACTTTTGCGAAGTTTCTTTAAAAATTGCTTCAGATTTAAATAGTTTCCCATATTTTTGTTTTTAGCTGAACAATTGTTGTTCCACCTATGTGCATTAGCGCGACTTAAATTTTGACTGCTAAGATTCAATTCTGTCGCAGATCGAGTGATATTTAAATGTATGTATTTGGACAACCTTTTATATATTAGCCGCCAACACATTTGACGGATGTGATTACTGGTATTCGAAAATTTAGATCGTACAAAGTGGTGCAGGGTATAATATGAGTGGCCCCGCCCGGACTTTAGACTTTCGCTTACTTGTTTACTATGTATTTCATACGTTCTCGTGACATGTCCACCTTACGAGCAAGTTATCTCGCAATTAATGCTATCTCGCAATAAATGCTTGAATGTTGTCTTCTATACCCAGAGAAGGAATGTGATCACCTCAAACATGTTTCAAGAGCAAAATGTCATTTTTAGACAGGGAACATGTAATATGTTTGTCGTGACCATATTATTTTCTCAGAAATTATGTATCCAATGTGTACCATGTTCGGCGCGAGAAAACAATGGTTCTCCGTCAAAATAAGCATTTTGCTGCCTAAGAATACATTTTGAGGTGAAGGAATAGTCTTGCTTTGGCGTGGCAATGCGTCAAGCGCGGCTTGTTCTCTACAGACATGAGATTTATATAGCCCCCTGAGAAAAATAGCCTATCACGGCCAAATTGGATCGGTTCCGGAAAATGAATCTAAAATGTTCATTTTCGATCTTCCTCTCAATAACTCGATGTTATGCGTACTGAATGCATAAGAAGAAAATATTCACCAAAATCATTTCCAATTAAAATTTAATTGAAGTTGAAAACTTTTTTTAGTTTTAAAAAATAATTTGATGCTATTAACGCTTTTAACGCAACGCTAGAAACTTAAAACAAATTAAAGTCGAATGATTGGAATTTTTAAAAAAAAAAAATTTCATCTAAAAAAAAAATACATTGATACAATCATACGCTTTAGAAATCAAAACTCCAGGCCTACTAAAGTCAGTTAAAAAGTTATGGATTATTTTTAGATTTTTAATTAATATTTATTTGAAAGCAAACAATTCCTTTAATCAAACTAAAAAAGTGATTAAAATAGTTATAAAGAAAAGTGATTGGAATATAGCATAGTGATTAAATAATGCAATTATTAATAAAAAAGTAAATTGAATTTTAGCAATCAATATAAATTAATAAAAATTTAATTAAAAGATTTTATGCAAACAATTTTTTCACCTCAAATATCGACAATATCTTCTTTTTGTATGTTCACGTACCCAATTGGAGGGCTTTGGTCGCTAAAACACAATTTTTCGATAAAAAAGAGGCTCGATGAAGCCTTTCTTTACAGAATACTTATTTTGATAATAAAATTCTATTCAATCATTTGCAAGCATTTGTTAAATTGTACACCAATTGAAGATGTTATGACAGTAAAACAAAAGCACGAAACATGCGTTAACCTGTTTAAAACCTTGTAATCGAAAAAATTCACCCATTACCTAGTCTAGGAGTATTTTCGGGAGAAACACTCTAAGGACAATCTAGGGCACTAGTACAATTGTGATAGTTTTATTGCCTTTATACAACACACATATTTAGGGCCCTGTAAAATTCTCTTCTGGTTATGTTTCCCTGTTCTTTTCTGTTATGTTTATTAAAAGTTAACCGCTTTATGTATGCGCAAATCTCCTCTAATTCCTAATAAAGATATTAGACAATAATATTATGGTATGGCAATTGAGTGGATAAGATTCAAATCATGAATATTGTATACAATTAATATACATAGCTCTTACCGCTATCCTTCTTATTTCTATCTTAATTTGTTTTAGTACGAAAATTAATCTTTGCTCTTGGCTGGTTTATTTTTCTAAATTAATTGTTAATGTAGCTTTGTAGATTTGAACAGCAATTTTGTAGATAATTTAAGTGTTTGCATTCAAGGGGAGTTTATTATTTGCTTTTGTTTTTTGTTTTATACATTCAACTTTTATTTAATCACTACATTAATGTTTACATATATGATATAGAGTTTTTTTTCATGTATATTTTTCGGCCTAATTACATGGACTTCAATAATACTTAATTCTTCCGCTAATTAAAAATAAATTTGCTCAACTATTTCAACAATATAAATATATGTATAGATATGTAAACAATATCTATTGCTAAGTGTTTAAATAAATATTACTATAGTATTGTGGTCAAATAAGGAGATTAACATTTGTAGTTAATTTTATAATAAAGCTTTTGATTTGGTTTTTAAATCGACATACAATAACAAAAGGACGGTAAGCTATTTATCGATGTATCTTTTTGGTGGTTGTAGGTGTTATAAAAAAGTATCAAAAAAACAAGTAAAAGTTTTTTTTTCGTTTTTTCAACGTTAATATTCCAATTTTGCCCTTCAATATTCAATTAAATAAAGCAATGTATTTCATAAAAACTGAAAGTGATTAATTTATAGTTAATCTGTTCAGGAATGCTTACTGAGAAACATCTCCTCAAATTTCTCAAACTTCTTCGATCCTTTTTCAATAACCCCCAAGCGCATAGGATGGGGGTATATAAACTTTATTCATTCCATGTGTAACACGATCGAAATATTGGTATCAGACCCCATAAATTATATATATTCTGGGTCGTAGTGAAATTCTGAGCCGAACTAGGGAAGTCCGTCCGTCTGTTGAAATAAAATTTTTTATGAAATTTTCTATATACAATTTTCTATATACATAAAATTTTCTATAGACATACAATTTTGATAAAATTATCTATAGAATAGAATTTGGAAAGAATGGTTCTATAGAAAAAAAATTGGGAAAAATGTTCTATTAGAAATAAAAATCTTGGCAAATTTTCTATAGAATTCATAGTTGCGGAAAATTTTCTATACGAAGGCAAGAACTTTGAAAAAATTTTTCTATAAAAATAAAATGTTGACAACAGTTTTTCTATAGAAATAAATTTTTTACAAAATTTTCTATAGAAATAGAATTTTGAACAAAAAAACTTCTATAGATAATTAAAATTTGGACTCAAAATTGTTCTATAGAAATAAGATTTTGACAAAATTTTCTATTATAATTAATTTTTTGACAAAATTTTTTTCTATAGGAAATATAAATTTTGAAAAAAGTTTTCTATAAATATAAAATTTTAAAACAAAGTTTTCTATAGACAATCAAATGTTACAAAGATTTTCAGTAGAAATAAAATTTTTGAGCATAATTTTCTGGCGATAGACTTAGTTGCTAAGTGTCCGTATGAATAAGTATATTAACAATTTATAATTAATAAGAAACCTAAGTAATAAATAAATATAATAATAAATAAGCACAAAAAAATTTCTTTTGAAATACAGTTTTGAACAAAATTTCTATAGAAATAAAATTTGGTTTTGTTTTTTGTTCTTTAAATTTCATTGTTGTTGTTTTTTTATGTTCAGCTTAAAAGCCATACACTTGACAAAACTACAAGTGTAGGCGTACAAGGCAGCACGCTTCAAATAAAACTCCAGCCAACTTCAATTCAATATCGATGATTTGACGGTGGCATAGGAAAAGAGAGATGTTTGTAACGAATTTATTTTCGGCATAAAGCCGGCTATCAATATAAACTTTTTTCGGAAGGGTTCAATGTGTGGTTTATTGTTGGGTTTAATGAACAGCCTGAATTTTATTCTGATAATTGGTTGATAGTTTTTGCTGCAAGTGAGATGGATGCTGATTGAGGAATTGTGGTAATTCCGAAAAGTGGCGTCACATCCACCATCTTTGCAGTCTATAGGCTTTGCACCAAATAAATTTGACAAACATTCTTTTTCCTCTGTTGTTTAAGTAACACTTTGTAGTTTGTCAATGCATGGTTTTAAGCTGAATATCAAAAAACAACAACAAAATTATCCTGTGGAAATAAAATTTTTGACAAAATGTTCTAAAGAATAAAATTTTGACAAAATTTTCGCTATAGAAATAAAGTTTTGACAAAATTTTCCTATAGAAATAAAAATTTAAACAAAATTTTCTATAGAAAATAAAATTTAAACAAAATTTCTATAAGAAAATAAATTTAAACAAAATTTTCTAAAGAACCAAATTTTTTGTCAAAACTTTCTATAGAAACTAAAGTTTTGTCAATTTTTTTTTATAGAAATAAAATTTTGACAAAAAATTTTCTTAACAAAAAAAATATTTGACAAATTTTCCTGTAGAAATACGAGCTTTGGATAACGTTTTCTATAAAACATAAAATTTAACAAAATAATATTTTCTATTAAATAATAATGTTTTGAAAAAAATTTCTATAGAGTTACTAGTACTAAAACATTTATAGAAGCCAAAATTATGGACAAATTTTTCTAATGAAAGAATTTTACCAGCAAATTTTTCTATAGAAATAAATGTTTAGAAAGTTTTCTATAGAATAAAATGTTTAAACAGCGCAATTTTCATAGAAATAATATTGTTGGAAAAAATTGTCTATAAAATAAATTTTCTATTGAAATAAGAAATTTTGACAAAATTCTATAGAAATGAACAATTTTGACAAAATTTTCCTTATAGAAATGCCCGAAATTTGACAACCATTTCTATAGAAATAAAATTAAGACAAAATTTTCTACAAAAATAAAATTTTGAGCGGGAAATTTTTCTAAAGAAATAAATTTTATCAAATTTTTCTAGTAGAAATAATTGCTATAGAAATAAATTTTGATAAAATAAATATTTTCTATAGGATAAATGTTGCAAAAATTTCTATAGGAAGTACTATTTTACAAACAATTTTTATTAGAAAACAATGCTGACAAAATTTTTCTATAGAAAATAAAATTTAAACTAAATTTTCTAAATAGAAATATAATTTGACAAAATTTCTATAAAAATAACATTTTCTTATTGAAATAAAATTTTGACAAAATTTTCTATAGAAATAAAATTTTGACAAAATTTTCTTACTAGAAATAAAATTTCTTGAACAATTTTCTATAGAATTAGTTGGGTCCAAAAATTTTCTATAGAAATAAAATTTTGAAAATTTTCTATAAAAATAAATTTTTGATCAAAATTTTTCTATAGAAATAAATTTTTAGTCAAAATTTTCCTATAGAAATAGAAATTTTTTTGTAAAATTGTCTATAAAAATAGAAGTTTTGTCAAATTTTCTACTAGAAATAAAATTTTGACAACATTTTCTATAGAAATAAAATTTTGACAAAATTTTCGATAGAATAAAAATTTTGTCAAATTTTTCTATAAAAATAAAATTTTTTGCCAAAATTTTATTTCTGTAGAAAATTTTGACAAAATTTTCTATAGAAATAAAGTTTTGTCAAATTTTTTATAGAAATAAAATTTTGTCAAATTGTTCTATAGAATTAAAGTTGTGTCAAATTTTCTAATAGAAATAAAATTTGTCAAAAACTTTCTAAACAGAAATAAAATTTTGTCAAAAACTTTCTAGCCCAGAAATAAAAATTTTTGACAAAATTGTCGATAGAAATAAAATTGTGGACAGAAATTTCGAGAGAAATAAAATTTTTGACAAAAATCTTTGACAGAATTGTCTATAGAAGTAAATTTTGACAAAAGAAATAAAATATGTAGAATTTATTATAGAAATATATAGAATTTTGTAAAAATGTTTATATCATTTTTGCTCTAATAGATATAGCATTTTTACAAAATTTTTTCTATAGATAACTTTGGAAGAAATGTTCCATGAAATAAAATTTGGGAGAGAAATGTTATATTCAAAATAAATTTTCACAACATTTTCTGTAGAAATAACATTTTGACAATTTTTCTAAAGAAATATATTTTGACAGCATTGTTTCTATAGAAATAACAATTTTGACAGACATTTTTCTAAAAGAAATAAAATTTTGACAAATATTTTTTCCTATAGAAAATAAAATTTTGAATAAAATGCTCTATAGTAAATAAAATTTTGAGAAAATTTTTCTGTTGGGAAAAGAAAATTTTCTCATACGGAATGTTGGCAGCATTCTGTCTTTCTAGTCCGAAATTCAAATGTAAATTTACCACTTGTTTCACTTCATGTAAGAAATTTTGGGGCGGCGGTTTAATTTCTTGTCGTTTGCCCCTCTTTTCATAAGTTAGATGACAAGGGTGGGCAAGATAATTTTTTTTACAGTCTGTACCATAAGGGAAATTTGCAAGATTAATTGGAAAATTAACGTTCACGCTCTATTAACCATTTGAAATTGCCCTTTCGAAGTCTACTACTGCTGCTCCCTTAAAAAGCATTAAATCTATAATTGCATGGTGCCTATAACCCCACTCATATCGTAATGCAATGTTATCGTGAAAATGGGCGATACCTATATGAGGCACGCGAAACTTGAGACCTAACCATTAGATTGCAAGTTTCATTTCATATTTTTTGATAATTTGTCAGCTGGTCCAAAAACATAACTGCTTGGAGCCGCGCCGCAGAGACTACTCCCAACAGAGAATTACCTTCGTCTGTGATATGCCTGTTGTCTGACTGACTCGCGTGCTTCCAATTTTGGAGTGGTGAGTGGGCCTACTACGACTATGTATACGACCTTTGTCAGGACAACTTTAACTGTGGGAAAGACCAACAGAACGATCATCATAAATTTTCCAATGTCTGGACATATTTGTCTTCTTCTTCTTCGCTTGGCCCTCCATCAATCTATGGTTTCAGCTAGGAGTTGAGTGCGGTTGAAGCAGGCTTGTTGCTGTCGCCATCGCTTGGCAATGTTTCAATGGAACTGAAATAAATGCATTTTTCCTTGTTCGAATAACGAATGGTATATTTGTCCGTTAATATCCTGTGGCAATTTATTTATTTAAGGCTTAACGTTAAAAGTACGGGGAGAAAAGAACTGCGAGCCTGTCCAAGTTGGCGGGTGGTCGCAACCTTAAGGCAATGCCTTTTTTGTTGTTAATTGTTCTTTGGAGAAAAAAAAACGTGGTTTGTAAAGTCCCCCCATGCAAATTTATATTCCACATACAGAATATTCAATTGAAGGACTCTTGTTTTTCTCGCTTTTTGTATAGGAAATATGTTGAAGTCCATGCAAATATTAAATAAATCTATAATCATTCATGCGTTTCCAACACTGACACGGGAAGAAATTTCTCCTAACTCACGTAAGGAAAAGCGTCGCTTAAAACATTAATGAAGATTGTTCATTTTGGATCGGGATGTTGTGCAAAATTGGCGCAAAATCGAAATTTAACGATGGGCTGGTCCATGACGGAAGTCCACCATTTCAACAGCTATTGCACTTGAACTTTGCATAATTTCTTAATCATGTGATCTGAGTTGGCAGTGGTTTGAAATGTGAATTGCACAAATTTGTGATCATTTTGCCAATAATTAAATCTTTATAATTTTTTTTATGATTTTAATGGATATACGCTTGTCGACACATTTTTTGATCCATATATGTGCAAAAATTCGCACAAGTTTTCCTAGAATGGATGTAGCATTTTTTCTACATAATTTTAAGATATTATAGCCATTTTATTAATTCTTACCCCATCAAAAATATTGAAAACAGCGAGTTATAATAGTAGAAAGAAAGGACTTTCTGGTGAAGTTAAAATGATGGTTGTTGTGGGTGGGTTTGATATTTTGGAGTATTGATAAGGTTCCATCGGACGGACGGACAGTCTAGACTTATCGTCTCAATAGCTGAATTCTATATACTGCAAAAAGAAATATTGTCGTGAGGTCAGAGAATTTCTTTGTTCTTTAAATACGAATGCAACTTTTGACGTTAATCATAGAAGACATATTTCTCTAAATATAAAGTTGTTTCGTTGTCCAAACGCCGATACTTTTCAATGAGTCGGTATTGTTCGCTTATAATTATGTGATTTCACTTCAAAAATGGGTATCATAATGAAATAATAAATGTTGGGCTAATATAACTTGACTTTATAATTCAGAAGTTTTAAATTTTAATGAATTGTCTTAACCCTTTCGATCGCCGAATTTTTATAGGTATCGCTAAATTTAGAGAAGTTGCCTGTGGGCAACTTTGGGCAATTGTGACGTAGCAATTATAGTGTGTTTAGTAATGATAGACGTATACGTTTTATGATTTTTTGTTATTTTATAGTAAATATATACTTAGATCCACGGTGAGTGGTATCCAATAACGCTCAACATTCACGAAGAAATATTTGTACTCCACG
>PGFW01062621.1:0-11328 GCA_003123925.1 Haematobia irritans | reverse complement strand
TGGCGCATTATTCCTCCTGAAGTTATGAATGCGAGTGCGAAACATGTCGTTAAGTGACTGGAATATGTTTAGGCGACTTTTCCTGCCACCACCATTACAGGTTTTGCTCTCAAATGTGAGAATTTGTAAAATGCAAAATTATGGACTGATAAGATCGTGTTTTATGAAGAGTTTGCCACAACATCGTTGCTACTCGTACAGCCATATGGTTCTTAAATGGTACTTATTGCCGCAATTTATTTACAGTGATTATGAGAAAATGTTGAAAGGAATCAATAAAATTATATTTAAATTGGAGTGGGAGATGTTGTACAGGGAAGCAAAGGCCTAATTTATTGGGCCAATAACGGTCATTTCAAGACGTCTTAATCAGCAAAGCATGAGTTAGCAGGGATACTAGAGGCATACAAGCAGATTTTTATTTGTCTTGGAATGGGTGGTATCTTGGAATCTCTTCGGAAAGGGCAATTTTATGCAACAACAAAGTAATATACGATAGTAAGTTCGACCGGGCCGAATCCTTAAATACGCCACGCAACCGTGAATCAATATAAAAGTTTCCTTTGAAAACACTTTCGTCGGTTTCTCCCAAAGCAGATCAATTCAACCAGTAGCACTTTCCGAAGATAAATTTAAAGATTCTACCTATGAAGACTAGATTCGCGATTCTGGATTTTAAGAAGCAATTTTTGTTTGAATTTTAGATAAATATGCGTGTCAAATGATGAAAAAAGCTTTGGATTTGAAATCTGTTAAAATCTGTAGGTTTTACCGTGCCCATTTTTTTTTTAAATGATAACGAGGAGGTAAAATAATGGAAATTTAACTTTTGGTTTCAAGCATTTTTTATGATCAGTGCTCGCCTGATATAAGCCCCAAAGAAGTGAAATCGGGTCGATCGATCAATGCTCTTCATAATTGGACCGGTTAGAATAAATGCGATACAAAATTTCGAGGGTCTAAAAATGCCAGGCAAGTGTATCAAAACTACACGATTCTAGCAGCGCAAGAAATAAATCCGGGAGATAGGTTGCTATATGGGGGCTGTACCAAAAACATGACAATGCTCCAAAATTTTCAGTATTACGCTCTCTTAATGTTCCCCAAATACCTCTAGAATTCCAATTTCCGACAAATTGGGGAAAAAACTACGAATTCTTAGAAACCGCAAGAAGTAAAATCGGGCGATCAGTCCATAAGGGGGGGGCTATACAAAACTTGGACGCGATACGGCACCATTTTCGATACATCTAGAATTCAATTTTCATACAAATTGGGTAAAAACTACGAATTCTACAAACCAAGAATTAACATCGGGAGATCAATCTATTATATGGGGGCTATACAAAGCATTGGATCGATGCGAACCATTTTCGACACCGACCTTCTTTAATGGTCTCAAATACCTCTAGATTTCTTAATTTCTGGCAAATATTTGATAAAACTACTCGATTCTAGAAGCCCAACAAATAAAATCGGGAGATCGGTGTATATGGGGTTCTACCACCAAAACAGTGGACGGCGATACACTCCACTTTGGCGACACGACCTAATTTGTGGTCTTAAAATACTCTAGAATTTGCCAATTTCAGGCAAATACACTGTTCTAGAGAGACTAACCCAATGAAGCAAAATCGGCGAAATCGGTCCATAATGGGGGCTAATACCAAAACATGAACCGACAACTGACCATTTTCGGACAGCATCTCTTTATGGTCCCAACATAAAACCTCTTAGAATTTCGAAAAATTTTCAAGGCAAATTCGGATTGTAAATATAGTGTGTCTAGACGCCGCAACGAAGTAAAATCGGTAGATCGGTCATATGGGGGCTAATACCAAAACATGGACCCGATACTACGGGCTTTTTCGACACATGATCTTTATGGTCCCAACAATTAACCTCTAGATTTCAATTTCAGGCAAATCGGATATGTAAATAATAGTGTCTAGACGCCCAAGAAGTAAATCGGTAGATCGGTCTATATCAAAACATGGACCCAAACCCCCCATTTTCGACTCACCAATTTGTGATCTTTCAGGCAAATCGGATAGAAAATACACTTTCTAGACGCCAGAGCAAAATCGGGAATCGGTCCATATGGGGCGCTATACCAAAACATAGACGCATTTTCGGGCAAACCTTGTTGATGGCGTAGATACCTCTAGATTTTCCAGATTTCAGGCAAATTGGATAAAAAATTACGGTTTTTATAAGCGCGCAAGACCTCAAATCGGGGAGGTCGGGGTTTATATGGGGACTATATCAAGAACCTGGACCGAGTATAGCATATCTTCCGACTTACCTGCCCTGCAAACAAAACCGAATGTCGTGTCAAATTTCACGCCGATAGCGCCATATTGAACGGCTGTAGGCGAATTTACAACAGACAGTGACAGACAGAACGGACATGCTTTATATCGTCTTAGAATTTCTCGCCTGATCAAGAAACATATATACTTTATATAGTCGGAATCGATATTTCGATGTGTTGCAAAAACGAATGACAAACTTATTTATCCGCCCATGCACCATTCTATCGTGGCTGGGTTATAAAACCTTATGTACGCCTCCACAATGGAATAACTTGGGACTGTGGTAACATTTGTCGATGGAAAGGTAACCTTGGGCTGCGGTAAAAGTTGGCCGATGGAAGGTAAAGTTTAAAACTTACTAATACTGCTCTTCTAAATTGTAAGTTAATCTATATTGAGTAAAATGTTAGAATAAAACAAGTATATGCTACCTATATGTTCAAAATGGTTGTCGGAATCTTTTTAATACCCAACACAATGAAATGAATGAAAAGATAGTTTGCTCCTCAAATCCTTTGTTCGTCGTAGCGGGTTATTTCGATATATAAGAGACTCAGGTGAGGTTTGATGGCAAATAGCTCTCCCAAGTAGCTCGTTTCAATTAGACAAAAATGGTTATCCTGAAGCTTATGATGCGAGTGCGAAACATGTGGTTAAGTGACTGGAATATGTTTAGCACTTTTCCTGCCACCACCATTAAGGTTTTGCTCTCAAATGTGAGAAATTTGTAAAAATGCAAAAATTATGGACTGATAAGATTCGTGTTTTATGAGAGTTGCCACAACATCGTTGCTACTCGTACAGCATATGGTTCTCTAAATGGTACTATTGCCGCAATTTTTACAGTGTTATGAGAAAATGTTGAAAGGAAATCATAAAATTATATTAAATTGGAGTGGGAGATGTTTACAGGGAACAAAGGCACTAATTTAATTGGGCCAATAAACGGTCATTTCAAGAGTCTTATCACAAAGCATGAGTTAGCAGGATACTAGAGGCATACAAACAGATTTTATTTGTCTTGGAATGGGTGTATCTTGGAATCTCTTCGGAAAGGGCAAACTTTTATCAACAACAAGTATATACAGTAGTAAGTTCGACCGGGCCGCGAACCGAGGCCGAATTCTTAAAATACGCCACCGACCGGGGGTGAATCAAATATTAAAGAAGTTTCCTTCGGAAAACGACTTCGTCGGTTCTTCCCAAGCATGATCAATTCAACCAGTACACTTTCCGAAGGAATTAAGAAAGATTCTACCTATGAGACTAAGATCCGATCTGGATTTAAAGAACCAATTTTGTGTTACTTGAATTTTAGATTAAATATCGTGTAAATGATGGAAAAAGCTTTGATTTGAAATCTAAATCTGTAAGGTTTTACCGCCCATTTTTTTTAAAATGATAACGAGAGAGAGTAATATGGAAATTTTACTTTTTGGGTTTCAAGCAATTTTATGATCACCACGTGTGCTCCTGATATACCCCCAAGAAGTGAAAATCGTCGATCGGATCAATGTCTTACATAAGGACGGTAGAAATTAATGGCGATTACCAAAATTTCGAGGTCCTAAAAGGCCAGGCAAAGACATATACAACAGATTTTCTAGGCAGCCCAAGAAATAAATCCGGGAGATAGCGGTCTATTATTGGGGGCTGCTACCAAAAACATGGACCAATGCTCAAAATTTATCGACACGCCTCTTAATGTTCCCAATACCTTCTAAGAATTCCAATTCAGGGACAAATTGGGGAAAAAACTACGAATTCTAGAAGCCAAGAAGTAAAATCGGGGCGATCAGTCCATTAACGGGCTATACCAAAAACTTGGACGATACGGGACCAATTTTCGTACACCATCTTAGAATTCAAATTTCATACAAATTGGGTAAAACTTACGAATTCTACAAACCCAAGATATTAAAATTCGGGAAGATCAATCTATATATGGGGGCTATACCAAAGCATGGATCGATGCGTAACCATTTTCGACAACACTCTTATGTTCCTTCAAATACCTCTAGATTTCTCTAATTTCTTGGCAAAATTTTTGATAAAAACTACGATTCTAGAAGCCCAACAAATAAAATCGGGAGAGATCGGTGTATATGGGCGCGTTCTACAACAAAAACATGACCGATACACTCCCATTTGCGACACACCAATTTCGTGGTCTTTAAAAATACCTCTTAGATTCCAATTTCAGGGCAAATACCACATTCTAGACACACCCAAGAAGCAAATCTGGGGAAATCCGGATCCATCATGGGGGCATATTACCAAAACATGAACCGACACTGAGCATTCTTCGACACCATCTCTTTATGGTCCCAACATACCTCTAAGATTTCAAAATTTTCAGGGGCAAATCGGATTGTAAATATAGTGTCTAGACGCCCAAGAAGCTAAAATGGTAGATCGGTTCTATATGGGCGGCTATACCCAAAACATTGGACCGATTACTGCCACCATTTTCGAACATCTCTTATGGTCCAATCCATACCTTCTAGATTTCAAATTTCAGGCAAATCGGGTGATTGTAAATATAAGTTCTTAGACGCCAAGAAGTTTAAAATCGTTAGATCGGTCTATATCAAACATGGACCCAAAACCCCCATTTTTCGGACTCACAATTTGTGATCTTTCAGGCAAATCGGATAGAAAATACACTTTCTAGACGCCCAAGAAGCAAAATCGGGAATCGGTCCATATGGGGGCTTATACCAAAAACATAGACCATTTCTTCGGGAAACTTGTTTGATGGTCCTAAGATACCTCTAGATTTCCAATTTCATGGCCAAAATTGGATTAAAAAATTACGGTTTTCTATAAGCCCAGACCTCAAATCGGGAGGTCGGTTTATGGCGACTATATCAAAACCTGGACCGATATAGCATATCTTATCGAACTTGACCTGCCTGCAAAAACAAAACACGAATGTGTGTCCAACAGATTTCAGCACATAGCGCCATTATTGAAGGCTGTGTTAGCGAATTTACAACAAGGTACAGACAGGGACAGACGCGGACAATGCTTATATCGTCTTAGAATTTCTCCCTGATCAAGAATTACATTATATACTATATATGGAAATCCGATATTTCGATGCTGTGCAAACGTGAATGACAAACTTACTTATACCCCATCACCATTCTATCGGTGGTGGGTATAAAAACCATTATGGTAACCCTCCAACAATGGAATACTTGGGCTTGTGGTAAACATTTGTCGATGGAAAGGTACTTTGGGCTGCGGGTTAAAAAGTTTGCACGATTGAAAGGTAAGTTTTAAACTTATAATTATGTCTTCTAAATTGTTAAGTTTAATCTATATTGAGTAAATGTTAGATAAAACAAGTTACTTATGCTACCTTTATGTTCAAATGGGTCGAATCTTTTTAATACACAACACCATGGAATGAATGATAAAAGATTAGTTTTAGCTTCTCAAATCCTTTCGTCGTCAAGCCGTTGTTACTTTGATACTTAAATAAGCTCAGCGTGAGTTTTGATGGCAAATTACTCTCCCAAGTAGCGCTTCGTTTCAATTAGGACAACAATGGTTATAATAACCATTTTTGTTTAACTTTCAGATAAATCTTAAAATCTTCTCGTACGTAAAGAGTGCCAATGAAAAATCCGATGAAGAGGGCGCTTTTCATATAATTTAAAAATCTAAATTCTAGCAGTTTTTTACCCGCACATTAGTGGATACATATACATACCCCAAATTCAATTCAAATCGGATACAAATTGCAGGTTTCTAGAAGCCCAAGAAGTCATATTCATACACTTGAAAAAAATATTGTCGTTGAAGTCAAAGATTTCTGTTTTAGAATACGAATGCAAATTTGTTTATCATAGAGACATCTATTTTCTTTCGGGTATATAAGCTTTTTTTCCTTGTCCAAAAGTCGATCAACTTTTCAATTGAAGTCGTATTGTCTCTTATAATTAAGTAATTTCCATAACACTAAAATAAAAAATGGTTTGGAGTTAAGGTCAACTTGACTGTAATAAATTCAGAAAAATTCCTTAAATTTAATGGAAATTGTTCTTTAATTTGTTGTCTTTTTGATCCCTTGAAGACAAAGCAAAATATCCGTTTTAAAGTTATATGAAAATGTTTTTCAACACTTTATTTTTAAAAAACGTTTTTTACTTGAAACATAGCATAATTTTTACTGAAAGTCGAGTCTTAATTTGGGAAATAAAGTTGTTGTTAGCCCGTTTAAAGGATTTTGATAGCATATGAAGAAAAAAAGCTGAAAACGCGAAAAATTAAAATTTGCTTCCTAGAAGCAAGTACACAAAATCCAAATTTAAAAGAGAATTGTGTCTTAAAAGTATCCTTACTTGTATTCCCGCTTCTTTGGCTCGGAATCAATACCAAAATTTTTAAAGTAAAGACAAAATCTTTGGAAACGGACATGCTTTTTTTAGTGTAGGATCGATATATGGGGGCTACACCAAAACATTAACGGATACACACAATATTCAACGCACCAATTTGCGGATCTAGATTTCCAACTTCAAGCAAAACGGCTAAAAATTGTGATTTCTAGAAGCCCATGAAATTCTAATTCGGGGAGATCAGTCTATATGGGGGCTTATACCAAAAAGATGGACCCGATATACACCATATTTCGGGAGGATATATGCTTAGGCCTAAAATACCTGCCAATTTGCAGAATCGGATAAATAAATAGAAGCCCATGAAAGTCAAATCGCAGCGAGATAGGTCTAATAATGGAGGGGCTATAAAAAACATGGGCCGATATACATCATATTTCGGTTACCTATTTTATAGACCTAAAGTTTACTTCTGGATTTTTCTCAAAATTGAGGCCAAAGCGGTGAAAAAATCTGTGGTATATTAGAAGCCCTAAGAAATCAAATATATATCATATCATATATATATATATATATATTTATATATATATATATATATATAATATATATATTATATAATATATATATATATATAATATATATATATATATATATATATATTATATATATATATATATATATATATTATATATATATATATAATATATAATATTAATATATATATAAATATTGGTCAATAATGTATATCAAAATTTTATTTTTCAAAATTTTTGTCAAAAATTTTTATTTTTTGTCAACATTTGATTTCTATAGGAAAATTTTGCCAAAATTATATTTTCTATAGAAAATTTTGATAGAAAAAATTGGTCTATAGAGGATTTACGCAAAATTTTATTTCTATTAAGAACCTTTTTATAATATTTTGTCAAAATTGTTTTTTTATAGAGAAATTTTGTTTAAAATTTATTTTCGGTAAAAATTTTGTCAACATTTTTTTATTATAGGTCTTTATTTTTGCCAAACTTTTATTTCTAGATTTAGAAAATGTTGTCAAATTTTATTTCTATAGACTTGAAAAAACAGTGGAACCCACCAGGAAAGATAACTTATCGATTAATTTTAGAAATTTTGAAATTTTTTTTAGAAAATTTTATAACTAAAACTGTATTACAAGCGGCTGTCATTGCACTCCGATATGCGTAATAAAAATTTAAGTAATATATTTTTCGACAAATTCATAAGAAAATTTATTTAGACATAACTAAGTTTGCACTTCGTTAAAGAAAATTTTGTAGTTTTAAGGCAAAAATCTTGGCTCAGTTTAAAAAAATTGCAAGAATGTCTTTAGTGCCATAGAAGTTTCATGGGTGGGGACACATTTTTTGGTAAAATTTACAAATTTAAAGAAATAATGTTTACTATTTTTGGTGAGAAGATACGAAAATTAGGAAACCTTTATTGCTTTTTAATTTTTTGGTATTTAAATTTTTTCTGTTTTTTTTAGTTATTTAACTTAAACGTACGCCAAAAAATTTATTTTGATAAAGTAATACTTTTTTCCAAACATTAAATGATTCTATGAACTTAATATTAAAGTTAAATTTGGCTTTTAGCTGAAATAGAGAGTTCACTTTTTTTTTTAGTTGTAGAAAAATTTTTATCAAAAAAAAATTTTATTAGAAAATTTTGGAGGCCGGTGCTTCAATTTTGTTCCTATAGAAAATTTTGTCAATTTTTTTTTCTATAGAAATTTGTTAAAAAATTTTTTTTTTCTATGAAAAATTTTGTTCAAAAATTTTATTTTTATTTATCTACAGAAAATGTATTAAAGTACAACTTGGCAACCGTTGATTACATACTACGGTAGTTTGTTAAGCGGATATAAACAAAAAAAAATATATTTAAAAGTTGAGGAGTTGGGACAAACAAATTTTATTTTTCTTCAAAATTCAGTCTAAGGAGCTCTTGACAATAATCTTTCCAATGAATTTCTTGAAATTTTAGTGAAAGTACTTTTTTCTCTCAAAAAAATACCTTCTTTTTAAACATTTTATTTTCCATCCTTTGGCACACCCCAGCAAAAAAAAAGAGCTTCCAAAAAAGTAGTTTGGATCCGCCAGTCTGTTGATCCGGAAGTATGTGGATCATCTTCCAATGAATTTTTACATTGCGCTTGTCATAGGACGGAAGTACTCCCTTTTGCATTTATAAGATTGTTGCCCTGGAAGTTAATTGAATGCGAAAAAATTTAAAAAAGCGAAAAGAATTTTTTAAGCAGTTTCACCTTTTTTTTTCTTCATTATGTTTTAATACACTATTATTTTCCTATTATCTAATTTTTACAATTTGAAAAACTTTTTTCGCTCCGGCCAGGGGATTGAACCTGGAGTTTGCTGCACCCATAACAGAACGTCTTAGCCCACAAACGCCATTAAAACATAAAGGATCGAAAGGTCAATTTCAAATGTTTATGATATTTGATCGTAATACGACACCAGGGGAAATAAACATTCTTAATTTTGCTTCTCGAGATGCTTTCTTTATTAGTATGAACGAAAAAATAAGAAACGCAGGTTTCAAATCTCACCAGCGTCAATTTTCCAATCAAATATTTTCTAAAAAAATTTTTTTTATGTTATTCATCGTTTTTATTTTTTTATTTGGCATATATTTTCTTATAAAATATTATTCTTTTTTATTTATTTAAAAAAATCAACAAAAAAAAAATAAAAATTTCTCGTTTTAAATTTGCCAAACCCTCTCTCAAAAGAACTTCCATGGAAGCGAAAAGTCAAACGCACAGCGTTCAAATCCAGCGGGGATGAAATTTATTTGTTTATTTATTCATTATTTTTTTACTTCTTTTATTATTTTCTATTTTCGTTTTTTTTTTATTTTTTTTTTTTAATTTAGTTTCTATTTTTTTTTTTTTTTGTAAAATCTTAAGTGTCCAAAAAATTGCACTTAAAATTAACTTATTTGCGTTCTTTCTATATATTTGTCCCACAAGGGACTGCATCGAATGGAGAAAAACGAATCATTGGGAGATCCCAAGATTGCGGCTTTAGAAGAAATGGTTTGTTGCATTGTCCAAAAGGACTGCCATCGCGAAGTGGAAAAAAAATCATTGGCGGGATCCCACGATGCGCCTTTACAAGAAATGTTTTGTGGATTTTGTTCAAAAGTTACTGCATCGGAAGTTGAAAACTCGATGGGGGATTCTTGGGATGGGTTTTAAAAGAAAATGTTTTTTGGAACAACTTTCATTTTTTTTTTTGTTAGGGAAGGGCAAAATTTTTAGGCCACAGGCAAATTTTTTAGGTTTAATGGTGAGTACCAGATAGTTGCTTCAGATATTTTTGGTGGCCTACTTTCTAAGGCTATGGTCACACTACGCAAATATTTGACGAAAATGGTTGTCAAACATTTTTCCGGAACCATTTTCCAAATATCTGGATACGGTTTTTGGAAAAATAACCCTTACCATGATGTTTATAAAGGGTGATTTGTTAAGAGCTTGATAACTGTTTAAAAAAAAAAAAAAACCGCTAAAAATTTGCAAAATCTCATCGCGTTCTTTATTTTGAAAACGTTAGATTTGGTCCATAGACATTTACTTTTTTGAAAGATAATTTTCATTTAAATGTATGCACGCGGGCGGTCTTATGGTGGTCCATTCCGGAAAGTCCAATTTGGGCAACTTTTTCGAGCATTTTCGGCCGGAATTAGCCGCGAATTCCTTCGGAAATGTTGTCTTCCAAAGCTGCGAATAGTTGCTGGCTTATTTTCTGTAGACTTTAGACTTGACGTAGCCCCACAAAATTAGTCTAAAGGCGTCAAATCGCATGATCTTGGTGGCCAATTACCGGTCCATTTCATGAGATGAATTGTTCTCCGAAAGTTTTCCCTCAAAATGGCCATAGAATCGCGAGCTGTGTGGCATGTAGCGCCATCTTGTTGAAACCACATGTCAACAAGTTCAGTTCTTCCATTTTTGGGCAACAAAAAGTTTGTTAGCATCGAACGATATGCGATCGCCATTCACCGTAACGTTTGCGTCCAACAGCATCTTTGAAAAAATACGGCGTCAATTGATTCACCCAGAGTACTCAAACCACACCAAACAGTGCATTTTTTCGGGATGGCAATGGGCAGTTCTTGAACGGCTTCTGGTTGCTCTTCACTTTCCAAATTGCGGCAATTTTGTTATTTTACGTAGCCATTTCAACCAAGAAATGAGTCTCATCGCTGAACAAAATTTGTCGATAAAAAAAGCGGATTTTCTGCCAACTTTTCTTAGGGCCCATTCACTGAAAATTCCGACGTTGTGGCAGAATCGGTAAGTCTATTCATGATGAAAATGTTCAAAGCATACTGAGCATCTTCTCTCTTTGGACACCATGTCTAAATTCCCACGTTGAATCTGTCAAATTACTAATGCATGAAAATCCTAACCTCAAAAGAATCACCCTTTATATCCAATACGAGCTCAAAAGTGTTTGCTTGGTTTGCTGCCTGACACACGGATTCTTTTTCGAGTGTGACCATAGCATAACTCAGTCCTTTTTAGAATTGACGTCGCTTACTCTTTACATATTGCATATAATTTTCCTGATTACGGAGATCAACATGACGACAGTTTTATTATCTTCTTCTCTTTTTTT
>PGFW01062587.1:0-11822 GCA_003123925.1 Haematobia irritans | reverse complement strand
GTTTTAAAAATTATACCTTGTATCAATGAAGGTACCTGCCATAAGGTTTTATTTTTGATCGCGGGCAACTGTGCCGGAGTCTCAACAGCACAAACGGAAAATTCTGTATTATATATTGATAGCTTCCTGTATCTCGAACAACTCATTACTCAAGACGGAAGCAGTCATCGTTTGAAATGGTTGAAAATATACTTGAAATTTTCAGAATGTAGGTTTAGTTGGCAAATGGTTTATGGAAATAATGGGATTTAAAATCCATTGGCTCATACTCTAATTGTTTTTGAATAGTTCTACCTGCTGTTAGGTTGGTTAAAATTCGAATTGCAAAACAATTCTATACATATAGTAAATGTGATAGTAAACTATTAAGACACTAGATTATAAATAGCGATATGTAATCTTACATCGTACATATTTAGAGTAGAATTAAAGTGAATACATATCCTTAAGCTGTAATTACAGACGAATATGATTTCACCATTTAATATGATTTACTATTTGTAAACAAGTCCGAATTAAATTATTATCAGTAAACAAAAGAGTCGAAAAAAAGTAGTGAAAATGTTCTTTTTCGGTCCGGAAGTTAAAGCAAAATTGGTTGATGGACGATGTCCACCATTTCAACAGCTTTTGCACTGAATTTGCATCACTTCATACTCTGTCATGTACTGCAAGATTCGCCAAACTCCCACGGTTAGGCCCCTTTCTTAGGCGGTTACGTGAATTCCCCTTTTGGTGAGTGTGCAAAATACTTGGCGTTATTTTGAAACAGGAAGTGAATTTTAGGTTAATATTGAAGAGAAGGCGGAGAAAAGGCCACGGTAGCTATTGTACTCGTGCACAAAGGCAATAGGAAAAAGTGGGGACTAAAACCAAAAAATTGTGCTTGGCTCATACCACGGCGCTTAGTCTAGGTAACTATAATGCCTATATTGGTTTGTTGTAGTTCTAGGTTGGCCGGCACTTCAGAACCCGAACTTGTTTAGATAAAGTTCAGGGTATGGCGAGCTTATGTATTCACAGGCGCATTTAGTTAGACAGGACGATTCCTTTAATGTCATGCTAACATCTATTGCCTTTAGACACTTTGGCCAAACAGTCAGCTGAACAACGGCTCTGTGCGTTGCGGCGAGCTATCGCTAGTGGGTCGGAAAAAATGTACCGGTCATAGTTCGGTCCTCAAAGTAATGCCGATGTGGCCTAACGTAGTTGGGATTACACCCTGGCAAACACTTTTTCGACAAAGTTTGAAAACTCTAATTCCCACAGTGAGGCGTGGTATACACAGATCCCGGTGAGAATAAAAGAATATATAGATTTCTATATGATGGCTCCAATTTGAAATTGCGACAAGTGGGGTTCGGAGTATATTCTAAGATCTGGAAATTCGAATTTAGCGAAAAGATTTACCTTAATCACTGTAGTGTTTTCAGCTGAAATTTGGCACATAATGAGAGGTGGTGAATTGGCTGAGAAGTTAATGTTACCTTCAACAATTTGGACATTAAGTATAATCCAGACAAGTCACCCTTGCAATAAAATCCTTTTTTGACTCTGTGTTCCTTAAACTCAAAAAGCGGCCCATAGACTGCGCAAATCTCTCACGAGATGTTGAGCGTACAGTATTCACCTTATATGGTGGTGCCTGGCCATAGGAACATTACGAGAACTGCGAAGCAGATGTGTTGCATGGCTAGGGAATACCTTACATATTCCAGCGGGAACTAGAATCTGTTTGGTATGCCTTTGGCCACCTGCAAGCTTTATTGCGTGAGAAGGCTGTTATGATGCGCCAATATTCGATGGAGAATTGCAAGGTTGTAACGACACCAGCAAATATGGCCCCATTTAACTTAACCGCACACTAACACACAAAAAATTTTTTTTGATTTCAAATCACGAAATCGTCGAGATTCAATCATTTTTTTTAATTGAAATGTCTTCAATCACGAAAATGTTAGTATCAATCACCCATTTTGTTTGAAATCCACACGATTTTCAATCTAAAAATTTATGAATTTTGTAACGGAATCAATTTAATTGTGTGATTTGATCAATTACAAACGTGATTGATTTTTAACATAAAAATTCAATCACAGTTTTAATTTGAATCAATTTAAAATTTTTAATCAATTTGCGCAAAAATCAATACTTATTGATTTCAGTTCAATTAAATATTAATTGAATTGGCTATAAAATTTCATCAAAAAATTATATATTGCCGCCCCCAAAATCATATTTAGTTTTTATTTTGAAAATAAAAGAAATTATGTGTTCCTTATAAAATATATTTAATATTTTATTATTTTTTGAATTATGCCCAATAGACAAATAAATTTGGTTCTTTGTCATTTGTGTTATTTTCTAAACATCAACTTACACATACAATACTATCAAATAACACATATAGGGTGAAAAAAATAGGGACTAATATAAATCATTATTTCCTTATCATAATAAACCATGTAGCATGTTCTTCTAATATGTAAAATGCGCTAGATTTCCAATAATTCAGCAGCCTGTAAGACTAAATTTAGTTTTTCTGAAAAGTAAACAGTATATTCGAAATTTTTAATTTTGTTCAATAAAGTTATTTTGCTAAAAACTTACCTGCTAGAGTATTTCAGTTAAATTTTAGTCCAGGTTGAGATTTAATAATTTCTTTTGCAGTTGTACACTCAAAAAAAGTGAACTCTCTTATTTCACTAAAGCCAATTTAACTTTATTTTAATTCATAGAATCATTATGTTTGGAAAAAGTTTACTTTACTCAAATAATTTTTTGCGTTTATGTTGAGTTAATTGAACTAAACACAGGAAAAATTATAACAAAAATAAAGCATAAAGGTCTTCTAATTTCGTAATTTCTCCAAATAGTTCATTATTTCTTTAAATTTGTAAATTTTACCAAAAAATGTGTCTCATCATGCACTTCGTATTGGCACTAAAGACATTTCTTTGCAATTTTGAACCCAAGATTTCTCTTAACTACAAAATTTTTCTTTAACAAGTCGCAAACTAGTTATGTCTAATAAATTTTCTTGAATTGTCGAAAAATATTTACTTATTTTTTTACCATTCGGAGTGATGCCAGCGCTTGTATACTGTTTAGTTAAATATTTCTAAAAATTCAAAAATTTTCTAAAATTAATCGAAAGTTATCTTTCCTGATGGCGTTCCACTGTTTTTTTCAGTGTAGTCTTTCTTTAGCATTAAAAGGTGTATTAAGGAGTCGCGTAATAATCTTAATTTTAGTACAATTCCTTTCCAAAATTTCCACACATTGAAATGCTTCTATTTAAACTTGAACCAATCAAAGCACAAAAAATAATGGCAAAACAATGAAATATTTGGTATTATGTTTATGATACTTTGCAAATTCTGGAAATAGAAAAAAATATAAATGGAAAATACATATTTTTTTATTATTTTCGGATATTTTTCATATTTTTAAATTCAAAAGAAAGAACTTTTTTACCATTACATAATTCAGCTCATTTAGTTTTATATATCAGATATAACTGCTCTCTATCTTGGGTTCAAAACTGAAAGGCAGGGTTAAAACAAAAATACAAATTTTATGCAAACGCCTTACTTTCGCAACTTCAATAGACCCAACAAAACACATTACCGCTCTTTGCGTTTTAATGAAAACTAGGAGTGAAAAAATTATATTTTAAAAGATCAATAATGGTACTCAAACCCTTTTTTTTGATTGCCCTAACATATTCGGTATATTCTTTATATTTTGATAAAATGATGGGGAGTTGATTGATTGACCATTGCACGAAATAAATTGCTCACTAATACAAATGAATAAAAAAAATGTATTTATTTTAGTTTGTTAATTGTAACAGGCTTTCAATATGAAAAACGGTATTCACATTTTCACAATGTTCTTACCTTCAATAAACGTAGATTGTTTTCCATTTTTCACATACCACAACACAAACACAGGTAATTTCTAATTGCGTTCTCGCGTTCTCTCATATATTTTTTCAAAACGTTTAACCACGTGGCCATTTCGATTGTTGCACACTATTTATTTCAAACCTTTGCTATGATTTGTTTGTTGCGTGAAAATATATTATGCACACATTTTGAATGCAGCAGACAGAATGTCGCCATATTGTTTTCAATCTTACGCGAAAAACAAAAACCAACCGTTCGTTTACGAGCTTACTTCAACAGGGGACTTGATCTCTCCATCACACATTTTTTATTAATACCCATTTCTTTGTTCTCTTTCGCTCTTTCTATTGCTCAAATTATTCATTTTCAATCAACAAAGGTGATTAGGATCAATCACATGTTGTAATTGGAAAACGGAAATTTTTTCATCACGTTTGTAAATTGAAAATTATTTCCGAAATTGATTAACAATGCCATTGATCAATTAATATTTTATTGGGAAAAACGTAACAAATAATCAATCATTTTTTTAATTGGTTTTATTCGGATTTGATTAAATAATTATTGAATCGATTTAAACTATATATTGAATCCGTTTCAATTCAGTTAAATGTTTATTGAAAAAATTAGGTGATATTTTTTGTGTGTTAGATATTGCTAGTGTTTCAAGGCTGTCGATAGCATCCTTATATCTTGCTATAGCGGGGTCGACTGCCTGATAGGGGCGAATTGCAAAAACTATAGCTGTGCGAAGTATAATGACTATTGTATAAGCTGTCATCATTGTGGAGAAAAAGGAATCAATTAAACACCTTTTGTGTGAGTGTCCTGCTTTTTGTGTAAGTCGTAAGCGAATTGCACAAAAAGTAAATAATAGAGAAGGTTCAGTGGTTAAGACTAGAAGTGCCCATATGTAATAGGCTACTTATTAGTTAAATGTGGTATCCACATGGGACTAAATAGTCTAAGTGAGCCTGAAATTTAATCGGGCTTGCCACCTTTAACCTAACCTAACCTTACTTTGCTGATTTCAAATTCAGTGATTTGGATGTGCACATTAAAAAGTTGTCATATTTTGATAAATAAATAATTTTTAAACGATTTTCATGCATTTCTAACGCTTGTCCGAAACGTTTGAAATTTAAAAATAATGTGGACAAAATTCGCAATATTTTCTTGAATGGATTTAGAATTTTTCGATAAAATTTCATAATTTGTACCATTTTATTAAATCTTACTTTGTTTTTAACCTTTTGACTACAAAAAAAATTAAAAATTTACCATTAAATAAGAAAAAAAACGAGTTATAAATAAATAATAGAGACTCTTTAGGGAGTACATCTGTTGACAGTTGCTTTTCAGTTGTGGCCTTTGGAATGACTTTCCAACTTTTTTGGCTGGTACGTTATGTCAACGCCACTGAAGATTCATCAATTTCAGGCTTATATGACGCATACTTTGTGTGTTGTGTTAGACTCACACTTCCTTAATCATTCCTTCCTCTTTGGTGTCATATTCAGCTTTATGCGTGATTTGTTCTGAAGAAGGTGTTCCATTCACATGGAACAAAAGCTTACCGAAACATTTCACAAAGGGCCAAAAGGTAATTTTGTTCATTTGCAATAAAAGGCATTACTAATATAAATATCAATTATTTGTACGAAGTTGTTTAGGAACACGTATGACGTATCTAACAAAAAATTCATATTGTTTCGAAGCTATTCAACATTTCAGAGGCCCTGAATTTCCGATTTTTTGCATTGGATTCGACATAAAAATGAGTAGTTAGTTTTAAAAAAATCGATAATCTACCACGAATGGGCTTTCGCTGCGATAAGGCTGATCCGAAGGTTAAGTTTATTAATTATTTTAGAGCTTAACGGTTTTAATTGCGTGATGCTAAAGAAAATTTAATTTTTTATAAAAACAATTAATAGCGTGTCATAGATTTGCTAAAATTCTGTCATCAATTCAATTTTTTGTCGTGACGAAGATATGTATCCCAAAAGATGTAATCACAATACGTAATTTGCTTTATTAATTAATTAATAATTTGCCTTTAGCATCGTTTTCTTTCGATTTGACTTCCACATGTTAACGGTACATAAGTTTCTATATTTCATTAAACAATTTTAAATAATTCAACACTATTAAATTTTTAAATTGCTGAAATAAAATTATATAATATTACACTTGAATGAATATAACATTTACAATTGTAGTGAATCATGTTTTTATTGATTGCCAAAACATAGTACAAGTAGTTAAAAACAAATCTTGGATTCGGCCATTGGCTTCGGCTTCACATCACTCCTAGTATTGGGTATTTTCCATTTGCTATCCGCCATTCAATAATCTGTTTGAGCGAGAATATTGTCGAATTTTCTATTTTACCCAACGTGTTCAGTCGATTGATCTTTTGGAATTAACAAGAGTAAATTTAATGATGACAAACGTCAACCCTTTCGAGGTCGATTTCTAGCTTTAGTATCCTTATTGTAGAGTTATGTAAGGAGCTCTCATAAAAAATGAGTTTTTATTTTTCTATCCCAATATAAGTATACATCCATCAGGAGGACTCTAGTCGATTCTAATGCTTTTGTATCCCTTAAGTAGAGTATGTAGGAGCTCTCACAAAATGAGTTATTTATATTTTCTCCATCCAATATAATATACATCATAAGAGGACCTATTTTTTAGAAGTTATATAAAAGCAATTACGTTCAAAGACATTTTCGTTTTAGATAAAGGAGGGCGGTAACTATTTTCTCAGTTTTGCATCGAGAAATTAGTTTAATTTCAACTGCTACTTTGTCTTACTAATTAAAAGCGTAAATGAAAAACAGATTTCTGTCATCTCTTGTCAAAATCTGAATGGAAACTCTACTAAGCACCAATTGACCAATACGATGTGCCCAAGCAACTAATCATTTATAAAAATTAAACTTATTTTCTTTGGGAAACCCGAGCAGTGGTGAGAAAATGTTTACCGTAAAAAGTTCAATAACTCAATTCTTTTTTAAACAATTTACAAGTGTGGTTTCGAAAACAATCATCTTTCAGAATCTTAGCGGGGTTAAGAAATATATGATGAGCGATTGGCAGTATTGAGTTATCCTTACATTGTTGGTGTGTGAATACTAGTGCCTTATGACAACGGGATATTCAGCAGGATATATAACAAATACAGAGTATAAGGCAAATACTCTTGTCTTTCTCTTATTTTTGCTCTTTGTTCTTAGTGCCATGCGCAGTACTTGTTATTTATTTACTGTACACACACAGATTTTTTTTTGGTTATAATTTCAAATGGAGCGCGCGAGCCAAAATATTGGTTCGTATTTTCGTTCGACAACACCGAGGATCACACAAATGCTAGGTCTCCTTCGTATATACACTTTATAATCTGTATTCGATGGGATGTTTGCCTTCAATATTGACTTGTGTTTGGCTCAATTTACGCTACACACCCCTTACTCCAACAGGTGAGTTTAGACAGGCACCAACAGTGATTGAATGGAATTGCACGTGGCTGATTCGCGAGTGTGTCAGCTTGTTGCTTATTCGTGAATAAACGTAGAGCTTATCGCGCGTGGAAAATGGTAAATTTTTCTTTGGCGAATAAGTTGATGGTGGGGTTGGTGGGTGAAGTGTAAAAAAACAACGCGCAATTAGCATTCCCTCTTCTTGCTTTGGCATTGTCTTTACCTAACCTGCATTGGTTGTCTGGGGATTTGCAAATTGAACGTAGTTATATACACACATAGATTAGGCGTTCGTTATCATTTGCTGTTGCAGTTCTTGGTTAAAATTTCTTTAACAAACTGGTTCGCCCTTGCTAGCCACACCACCTACATAGAGGAAATATATCAAAGTACGTTACTATGCAACATACAAAAAAAATTTTTATTTTAAAAAAACCATCTATGTATATGAAAGGAGTACATTAGCAAACAACAAAATGTATTCGTGATTCGCGATGAAAGCACTAACGATGCTCTAAAGTGGCTCCATTTATTTATTGGATGTAGATGCGCCAAACGAATTCAAATTGGAAATCATCCTTGTTAAATGGTATGAATTTTTTCATGCTACACATGCTACATTAGGAAAATTGACGAATTAGAGCTCAATTGCACCTTGCCCAACATTTATATAAATCTATTCATAAATACGACGAATGCCATATTTGATTACTTATGCATGCCTATTACAATAGTAAATACATACATAGATATTCTCCACATTCCTCCGCTCTTACATAGATATCATCATACTTACATAGGCAAAAAGAAATATATTAAATATTAACTATACGTATTTTTTCTTCTTTGCAGAATTCAAACTGTTTGAAAACGGACTGAAGTTGGATATTTCCAGCTATCCACAAATGAATATACGAATATAGCCACAAAGGGTAAGCGTCCTTTGCGGAGCTTAACGCCCAGCGATAAAGTTTTCATGCCATCAGAGGATCACAATGATGGTTGAATCCAAGCCTTCGTGGACACGGATATTGGGCGTCGGAGTTCACACTGCGCTGGCTGGTGGTAAAAATGAAGATAAGCTACGCTTTATGTCACGCCAGGCAGCTGCGGAGAATTTGGCACAGATTCTTATGCCAGATAACTGAATGAAATGCTACAAATATATTGGAGGTCCTCCAGAAAAAAAGACAACGTTTGACGCCTCAATGGCTTTAATTTTTCAAATAAAAATTAAAATTTGAAAAAAAAACGTGCTTCTTTGAATGGCTTGGACTTTGGCAACAATAAAGGTTTTGGTGGATATGGGGAGCGTTCAAGCAATTGTCTCCAGAGTATGGTTTTTTAAATGGATCCAGCCAAGAAAGCCATGTACGGTTGCGATATTTACAGCGATCGGCCAAGATCCGTCCATTGCTGGCCCATTAGTCCTTTGCTCAAGCCTTAACACATCTTTCTGACTAACGGGTTTAAATCATCACCATATGAGATTAGTTTCAATGAGCTTACTACAAATCTGATTTACTCGCTCAGCTTAATCCAAATTTGGCTTCAATGTCCGGTCTAAATGACTCTCTTCTCTGGAAGTGCAATACGCGGTGCAACCACAAAATCAAACACCTCAAGCCAGATGTTAAGCAGTCACGAGCCGAAACTTCGGAAAGACCTACAGGACTTGACCGTCGAAAAACTGGGCCAAACAAAGTCGCATCTTTACTTCCAACAGGAAGCGACTCAATGTTCTTGTGGTCTAAATTTAAGCCAAAGCTGAAGACAAAACAACGAATGAAAAGTTCCAGCTTTATTTTCCCATACCAAATCAAATGGCGGGGCGAACATGGCCACTTTTCATCCATATCTGAAGATCCTCTTTGTACTGGCTCAAATCCCAACATGGCCTGCTTTGGGTCTCAATAATATTTACCCAATCTCCACAACTAGGTGCAAATAGTCCTCATACGTTCTTCTACTCCTCAGCAGCATTCTGCCACTTTGGCTACACCACCATTAATTCCCAATCATTAACTCCTTCATCTATCACCGTCTGGAAGCTTAGGGACGATAAAAATAGCGCTGGTTTTAAATTGTGCAAGGCATTTGGCGAAGTTTTTAATTCACTTAACACCGGCAGTGTTGTTTCCGCCTCTACAGACAATAACTGCTTTCATAACTCTTCAACACATCGATAGTGGCGATAATCGGTAACAACAAAACTTGGATTTGACAATATTCTATATTCCCACTACAAGAGGCAGAAAGAAAACTCCCCCAGAGTTGTTTGTCGGTGCGAACATCTAACATACGAAATGTCAACAGGACCTGAAGATTCTCTCAGCAAAATCATCAAACAAACAAAGTCCTTCACCAACTCTCAGTTTCCAAGTCCAGTTAAGCTCGACACAATAGGCTAATCCTGGACAATTACATCCGAAGTTCTCGACAATCATCGGTCCGCGGCATTGCCGCACCACGAAACAGCTGTTTGCTGAGCTGTAAAGTGTTCTTGATAATCTTCTCTACAAGATTAACAGTACTTCAAATGCGCAACCTCCAGAATGAGTGGATCTCAGATGCAAGCTATTTAAATGATCCAATGACGTGACGATTATCCACGATAACAATAAACATACGGCTTAAACCAGAGCGAAGAGGAGTGGGCAAATGCACATGAACAAAGACTATCAAAATGAAATAGATGCAGACAGTTAAAGAAGCAATAAAATTGGAGAGAAGATTCCTTACAATTGGCTAGAGAATTGTAGCAATTCCTCGAGCTAACTGCAGTTTCAATTTGATTGCGCAATTTGAAGATTTCTTATTTTCATCGGCTTAAGGGCTCGATGAGAATACCTCCAAAACTATGAGACTTTGTCTAGTTCACCATCGATATCGCATGGCATCCGTGAGGATGCAATTCGTTTGCACTCGCTTCCGTCGAAAAATAGGGACATCCTAACTGGTTCATCTCGCGTCATTCATTGATAACCAAATCAGTCATCGACAATTCACCAATCGAGGCGAATATTACACATCCACACGAGAAACGATCGAAAAACATTTCGTGATTTCGACTATACCAAAAAATGCTATTCTGGCAAATAATTCTCTTCAGTAAGAAAATTTTTAATACATAGCCGTGTTTTCCTGTGCCAACGAAGTTCCATAAATCGAATACCCTTATGTATTTCGAGATCTCCTCTAAATGGAGATAATTAACTATTTCTGCTCAACATAATTTACTTAACTATTCATGTACATACGTAAACTTACATATCAATATTTTTTAAATTATTATGTTTAGTAACTAAACTTAATAGCTTCCTATGTATACGGCATACTTGCGTTATTAGATTGTATTTAAATTTTACTGTGTAGACAAAGAATGTATTCCATGTATAAGTTTACGTTTTTTAGCATACATTTCCTGATTTACATAAATCCAAATATTTTCTGACGTTAAAATGTGTTTTGTATTCATACACTTTACCAAGTGAGACAACACGAAGGATTAGATGGTAAGTGGTTGTCCTGATAATTTGGCGATTTATGGAATTCAGAAGCTCATATTGAGGGTAGATGAACAATTATACACAAAGAAGTACACAATTTTACTCAATTTAAAAATAGTTCATATTTTTCTAAATTGGGTGAAGTTTTCTTAAATTGTATTCGTAAGTTTCACAATTGACCACATTTTAATTAAATTGTGCATGTTTTGAACTTCGTATAGCGCTACAAATATTTACAATTTTTAATTAAATATTCACTACAAAATGATGGGTTCATTTAACCAAATTATATTTCTTTACCAATCGTATGTTGATTATACCAATCTTATGTATGAAGCTAATAGACCTTAACAATACTGAATGCGATTTTATCATTATCATAGAAGTGCATTTCTCTGATTAAAACGTTTGTTTCCTTTGATTTATAGTGGATAAACATTGAAGTCGTTTTGTCCTGTATCAGTAAAGTAATTAGACTTAAATGAGGTACCTTGACATGAAAGTAGATTTTTGTTGGGACTAAGGTCATCTTGCTTTTAATACATTCAGATAATTTTCTACAAAATTAATTAAATCTCTTTTTAAATTTGTAGACTTTTGTATCTTCAACAAACTAAAAAATCATCAAAAATTTGATGTTTTAATAGCTTTATCTTTAAAAGACGAATTTTACTTTGAAACCTAGCATAATTTTCTACTTGAAGTCTATTCTATGAAATGTGGAAAATTTAATTGGTCTTTAACACGTTTTATTTGAACTGGCTCGAACTGAAAGGACCTTGTTTTTTAAAAGCGGCATATTTATCGTAATAGGTACCTATATGAATTTCCACTTGTTGTGGAAATTAAACCACATGCCAGAGCATTCAAAGTCATCCACTGGGTTTTTTTTTGCTAACTTCAAGGATCCAGTGGAC